>CABFOW010001165.1:128379-140156 GCA_902141385.1 Timema californicum | reverse complement strand
CCCCCCCCCAGTTCACCCGACTGAGATTTGAACCTCGAGCTCAACACGACTCGCGCGTTAGCCAACTACGCCACCGAGGCGGGTTTCGATATATTGATGTTTGTTATTGAGAAATATTGTGATGAGTAGCAACCAGATAATGATTTGCTGTATAAAAGAAAATGTTACAAATGTTAACATTTTCATAAACATAAAAAGTTAATAAAAGCAATTGTAGTTTTTTATACATAACTTATCCCTTATTCCTACACATATTGCTTTGATGACAATATTTGGTATAATAATTAATCATTTAATGTTTTTGTTTAGTAATTACAAAATTATTTATCATGAAGGCTTAGCTATGTTAGTAGAATAATTTAAATGGGCCCTCAAGGGCTTCCTGTGCCCTAAGTTTATTCTGTATAATATAATTAAATATCAGCCTCTGTGACGCATAGCAATAACAAGGTGCTAAATGTCAGGAAAAAAAGATAAATAAGTCAAGAACCCCAATATCCCCCTTAATCAATGTGTGCAAAAATAGTAGTATATCCCTTCTGTTTATCTTAATATTTTTCGAAAGATTTTAGTTAAATAATATCAAAGTGATTTGACACCAAAACGACTACGATTGTCATAAGACCATAAAAGTGACTATGTTGGCAAGCATATTCTTAATATTAGATAAATTATTTAGATGTTATTTATTTATAAATATTAATTAATAGCATATTTAATTTAACACTATAAATATTACATTTTGTTGGACTGCACCCCTAGGAAACCTCTTAGGTTCACTTAATGGCTCTGCTCATGGATTTTGGGAGCCCCACATAATTAATAACCAAAACTATTCCATTGCAGTGTTCATTGATTAATACTGTTAGAATTACATTTGAATGTACCTGAAAGAGATAAGGTGTAATGAAGGGGACTGGATAAAACTAGCTCAAGATAGGGTGTAATGAGGGGGACTGGATATAACTAGCTCAAGATAGGGTGTAATGAGGTGGAATGGATAGGACCAGCTCAAAATAGGTGTAATGAGATGGAGGGGATAGAACTATCTCAAGATAGGTGTAGTGAGGTGGACTGGATAGAACTAGCTCAAGATAGGTGTAATGAGGTGAACTGGATAAAACTAGCTCAAGCTAGGGTGTAATGAGTTGGACTGGATAGAACTAGCTCAAGATAAGGATAAGTTGTAATGAGGTGGACTGGCTAGAACTAGCTCAAGATGGGGATAGGTGGCATACTTCTGTAAGTGTGGCAATGAACCGTAAGAGTTCCTAATGCAATACCGTTAAGTAAATTTATTGATAAACCTCATTTATGCTCTACCTCTTACTACGTGTCCTAGCTATCTGCATAGTTACACTATTGGAGTAGGGATGAGAAAGTTAACACTTTTAGAAAAAGTATACTAAAGTGGAGGAGGAATGATAAACCACCTTAATACACCTGGCCCAAGATTCAAATACAGGCCTCTGTGTTATCACCAAACCAAATGATACCAGACTGACCCTTGTGCTCATTCACTGATGTGAGTGTTTTCTCTTATCATGTAAATGTAGGTGCATTTCTTTCAATTTGACCAATTCTCTTTTCTTACCTTATATGCATAGTTCTAAATCACTAATATTACTGGCCTGCAAAATATGAGTCGATTAAAATAATAGCAATAATCTGGTTGATTCTTAAGGGCTTTAATGTGCTGATTTAATAAATGACTTAAAATTTTTCTATAAGATATAAGGAATTTTCACAAAATTGTTGTGAATATATGGGAAAATAGCCTTTTCACATGTATTCTTGTGAAAAGTTGATTTCCATAAAAAAAAGTTAAAGAAATATTTGTATGTACAAAAAAATGTAATTAAGAACTATTTTAAAATGTTATTTATATTCATTAGTATTTATTTTGTCTTTTTCTTTTGCCTTCAAAGCTTAGTTTGGCACTTTTTGTTCTATATACAGCAGCTTGCATTCTTTCAAAAACGTTGTCGTCTGATAATCTTTTAATAGGTGGTGTGGGAATAGTTTTGGGATCAATCAAACTTTCTGAATAACATTTTTATTTCCTGGTCTTAAAGCAGCCCTTTTTGGTTATCTTTCTATAACTTTTTTAAGGAGCTCAGAATGACCAACTGTGACTGAAGCATACCTACTACCATTGTGTAACATCATCACTGCTCTGAAACTTTTTTTTTTGTTAAGTCAATAAAGGGCCTCCGCTCATCCAAGCTATACTCAATGTTGAACTTTTGCATCAGTCCAATACTATTGTTACAGTATAATAAGTCAACATATTGAAAAAAGTATGTGATGAAATATTTTTATCTATTCTTATAACTTGATGAAGAGCTTCTAGGAGCTAATAAGTACTTTTGTTTCAGTTTAGAGCCAAACAAATACTTCTGCAGAATCTTTAGAAAGACCTAAGTCTGTGAAAAAAATCAGGGCTTTCTGCTACATGAATCACCATAAAAGTCCTCATTAAAGTCTTGGTTATCTTTTTAATAATCAATATTTGTATATTTTAATTCATCTGAGGGCAAAGCCACTGGTTTTCTTGGGCTATGAAATACAGTGCGGGTCAAGGATGGAATGTTCAGGTAGAAAATATCCATCCTATTCTTTAGATTGTACTCCTGTGGGCCTACTTTGAGCAAAAGTAGCGGCCATCACTAATATTTTTGGGCGCCCTTCAAATCACACCAACCCCAAAACAAAAATAGCTTTTGAAGCATTGTGCTCACTTCAACTTGTGAGCCACGGTGCTCTCTCATTCCCCCCGTCTCGCCAGGTTGTCGCACCACCAGCTGGCAAGTCTGCAATCCTGGTAGCACAGACTATTGAATCCTTTTTTACAGACCTCATGGAGGAGCTCACTGGCAATTTCTCTTGGACTGAGTTTGTTGGAGGTCTCTGTGCACTGCATGGGTGTGATATGTTCCGAGACCTCAGTGTCGGGCGCTCAGATTGGGTCACTGTGCGGCCTCCCTTGGAACTAGGTGGCAGCCTGGTTTATCGGCTTTCAAGCCAGAAGAACTAATTCCAACAAGAAGTTCTGTACGGAGAGCGCAGCACGTGGTTGAGGCCAGAAATAATATTTGCAGCGTCAGACCCCATTGAAGTGCACTTCTACTGTGGAACTGAGTATTATACATACATATATATCAACACATTCAGTTTGGTGATTAGTGCACTTCCTTTTCATTATTTTTGGACCCTTGGACTATAATATATACTAGCTACTGGCAGATTATCGCCAATAGATCACTCTTGGTGGCAGTACTGGACTAGACTCATCTCACTTTATTGACGTCATGTAAGCATCAAATTTTGGGCTATCCTGCTTAAGCTTTTGTCGCTGGCCGTTATTGTCAAGTCTATTTTATTTCTACCATATTAATTTTCACGCTAAAAATCTTTCCATCTAACGTTTCTGACATGAGGAATTTATTTAAAGACTAATAGTTTCTGGGCTTCGTCATTTAAATGTTTTGATAATTGTTACGAGTTTTTGGAGCTTCCCTCTTAATAAATTAAATGTTGGGCTTCACCGTTTAAAAGTTTATAATTTATTGTTCATATTAAATGTTTAAAATTCTTTTGTAAATAATAGTTTCTGGGCTTCTCCCTTTAAATGGTATGCCAATTATTAGTTTTTGAGCTTCTCCCTTAAATATTTGATAAAACATTGATAAAACAGTTAATCATATTCCTTGGTGACTTTTTAATTAACCATAGTATTCAACTTGCTGATACTTATATAATTTTATTTAAAATATTTGCTTTTTTATTTCAAAGTTTGGTATAAGCCTATTTGGTGCTTTGTATTATAATTTGTGATTTCCCACTTTTTTACCTTTTTTAGTTTTTTTTTTAAATTGTTGCTAACTCGATATTTGGGTTTTAGTTAAACATTTTTCAACTTTGACCACTGCTGTAGTTTTATACAGATAGAGTTTGAAGGTTTGATAGCAAAATTACATTTTTATTTTGTGGAAAAAATAGTATGTGATAGAATTTTTTACTATTTTTCCTGAAAACAGTACCCACAAATCTACTATTTTTCCTGAAAACAATACCCACAAATTTACTTTTTTTCGAAAACAGCACCCACAAACCAATGAAAAATGTGGACATGTTTCCATCGCAGGCCTGTGTAGTAAGTACTGGTTCTAAAAATTTGTTATTAAAACGTATAACTATTTGTAATGTATAATAATTTATGTGTTATATAAATGATGGGAATGTGTCACAAATGATGGGGATGTGTCATACAAATTATGGGAATGTGTCGCATAAATGATGGGGATGTGTCATACAAATTATGGGAATGTGTCACATAAATGATGGGGATGTGTCATACAAATGATGGGGATGTGTCGCATAAATGATTGGGGATGTGTCATACAAGTTATGGGAATGTGTCGCCTAAATGATGGGGATGTGTCATACAAATTATGGGAATGTGTCGCCTAAATGATGGGGATGTGTCATACAAATTATGAGAATGTGTCACATAAATGATGGGGATGTGTCATACAAATGATGGGATTGTGTTGCTTAAATGATGGGGATGTGTTATACAAATGGTACCTGTGGAGTGGAATCTTGCTGCAACGTTGATGCTAAGAAGCACCCTGTCCGGTATCATGTCTCCATGCTATGCTGTTAACTGAAACATTACTCACCATGTGGGTGTGGTAATATTCCATCACATTGATATGTTTGAAATGAATTATGTCTTGAAGACCATTATTCCTAATGACTGCTACACATGTGTTCGGAGAATATTTGGGGTGAGCTCTGAATTTAGATAAATGCCCTTTCGCTTCGTTTCTTTGTTATATAACCTTCAATACTAAGATACACTGATCTCTCTCCGCCAATCAGAGTGTTTTATGTGTAGGGGCTAGCAACTGTTTAAGAGTGTCATGTATAGGAATTAATGATTTCCTAGAATTCTGTTTCTTTAGGTGTTAACAGATACTGCTGATCACTATTCTCAAAACAATTTTAAAAAGGGTTGATTTATAATAAATTGGGGGTGGATAAATAATATCATTACAGTTTTTGACCAAACAATTACAATTGTAAATTGTTTCAATAATCTTAGGAGCAACTTCTATTTTTACTCTATTATAAATATAAAACATAGAAAACATTTCGGTAGTACAAAAATCACATAAAAGTTGAATTTACCTGCCTTCTATTCTGATAGAGTTAATGCCATGATAGTTGTCCCGGCAGTCTTAGCAAAATATCTTAGTATCTTTTATTTATAAATGGTTCTACTTTATGAAAATAAAAACACCATTCAAAAACTAATTGTTTATAAAATGGCTCATTTCTTTACTCATATATATTTAACTGTTGTCTATTGTATCTATAATATTTTATAGGTGACTTGCCCATTCCGCTACTAAATTAACAACATAATATTGGGCAAGTTTTATATTTATTGGATGTACCCTTTGTTCACCCTGAGATCTTACATTGTTTGGCTCCACTATGTTGCGGTTTGTAAGATAGGGCCATAGTGTAGTGGGTCAAGGTATGACTGCTACCTTTCGGGGTAAATACATTCTACACTTTAATACTAAAATTAACTGACTAACTTTCTTCAAGGTCAATATTTCACACAGGCTCTCATTCTAAACAAATACCATATGAATCAACTTACAAAAAGAATAATTAGTTTCAGAGTTAAAAACCAAATTTCAATTTTCTTTAGAATGGAACTGCTTTAACGACTGTCTCGGGAGAAGCCTTGGCTAGGCTTTTTTCCCCCTTATACTTTTAGGAAATGGAAGGGTAAGTCTGGGTGAGAAACTGTAAAAACACATTTTGAGACAGTTCAGTCCATAGTAGGAATTAAATGTGAGGAAACTTTTATAAAAGTAAAAAAAAATCAACACATTCATATAATTTAGATTTTAAAAAAAATGCTTTAATTTTGAACTCTGCTAAACAATATTGATTGAAAATTACTTGAATTTTGCTCTTTGTCTGTTATTTTAAAATGTTAAGAGCCTTCATAATTGTGTATCAACAAATTTGAATAAACAAACACTTGGACTATTTAGCATTAACTCAAACTAATGTTACTGCACTCATGTCTAGATTAGGGAATTTATCATGCAATTTGATCTTTGTTTTAATTGTTATTTGATGGGAATACTATTGCATATGTTATGTTAGAATCACAACCCTTAAAAATAAATAATTGTTCAAGAACTAAAATTTGTTGGCATGTACAGCACCCATCTTACATTACAGTTTCATGTGGAAACATTTGTTCAAAGTCTCAAAACCAAAGAAAAAAAGCCTTTTAAAAACAGTAAAACTAGTGTTTTTCTTTCGGGAAACCCTGTCAATCCAAAATTTGCAAGGGGATCACAGGCTCTAAAAAACACTCCTGTGGCAGGCAATACCACTATATAAAGGTGGCCAAACTAGCCCAAAATGTTAGAGAAGAAATAGTTAGGTCAAATATTATAAAATACATTTGTAGTCCAATTTAGGTGATGTATAGGTTTTAAAGGGAACTAACCACAATTTACAAACCGGGCAGTTTAAGAGCCGCCTTAATCTAAAAACTAGAGCCTGCCTATTATAATGAATTTGTTTATAATATGTTTTAACCTGTTCCCTGTGTGAATGAAAGGAATTGTTAATGTAGGTCAGTGATCCAGCCTATTGTAAGATGGTGCATGATGTAACAACTTTCCCTTTCAATGCTGCCAGAGAAACTCACACTTGTTTGGCTGTTCGTTAGAACATACACACAATAAACTGATTCCAAAATATTGTTTTTGTGAATTATTGTGGTTGAAGAACTGTTTAAGGAAAGATAATCGAATAAAATAAATCACTAGCTTAGTTTGACGATAAGAAGAATGAGTGTGTGTAGATGTGATCTTTTATAAACTTATATTTGGCATTTCTTTCACATTTTTCTTCAAATGGTAAAAACCTTTATTTTTAATTTCTAATAGCATGTTAGGCCTAAAGTTACAACTGATCTAATCTAAGATAGGAGAAATAGTAAGAAAAAGTTCATCGGTAAGTTATTCACCTTGAAGAATGGTGGAAAACTTGACTTGCTATTTTATGCTTTTCATGTACTGTACTATTGTTAAGGTAATGTAATTATTTTAAGCCAATAGGACTGGAATTTATTATGATTAAACATTCATATGAGGTGTACACAATGAAGTATTTGTTGTTTTTGTAATTAATAATACTATAAATACTTCATTCTTTCATCTCATGAATGTAGGCCTATAGTTACATTCAATTTCAGTCCCATACATTAATTTCTTTATCTTAACAATAGTACATGAAAGCATAAAATAGCAAGTTTTACCCCTTATTGCTAGCTCATGAACTGTAATGGTTGAAAATCATTTAATCACT
This sequence comes from Timema californicum, assembly GCA_902141385.1. Taxonomy (NCBI): domain Eukaryota; kingdom Metazoa; phylum Arthropoda; class Insecta; order Phasmatodea; family Timematidae; genus Timema; species Timema californicum. Next base: position 132,743 of record CABFOW010001165.1, on the reverse strand, counting down.
ATTCATAGCTTTTAACTATACACTGGTTAAAATTGTGCAGTAAAAATGTTATTGTCAGATTAATTTACATTTTTTTTCTTACATCCAATACTGTTGCCAGCCAGTGGCCTGGGTCAGTTTTTTTTATTCAAGACATATTTTCCATTACCGGCTGGCTAGGCCTGTAATAGCTTCAACTTTAAGTAAATTAAGGTTCCTATTTAGGTGTTCTGTACAACACTTATTATTGATAATTAAAAATTTCTAGTTATTTTGTTAGAAACTTTATTTCACTGGGGTATATACATTTTTATATTTTCTTCCAGATTATATCAATGCTATTCCTAGAGGACCTGAATAATCGAAGCCTCACTGTGTAAGTGAAAGGTAATTTTACTTCATTTTGAGATATGTTATGATTAAATACTCCATAGTATTTCTCTCAATATGTCTCATAATAAAAAGTTTGGAACTACTCTGCTTTATTTAATATATTTGAGCTTATAGTTCTAAACTGTGCAGATTAGAATTTAAAAACCTATGTTGGAGAAGATTTTTAAAATAGTAACTTTAATTTTGCATTTTAATTTGTTTTTTGTTGTTGCACATCTTAAAACCTCTCCTGGCTATCCGCAGATTTACTCATTTACTCTGATGGCAAGGGGTCCAGCCACCTGGAAATCCTTAGGAAAATCAGGGAATTTTATCAAATTTTCTGGAGTTTTCACATATTCAAAATACCAAACTTTTATTTAAAATGGTCAAAATAACATTTTTCTTCCATTTAATACACACTGCTAATTTCTTTTAACACTCTTGTATATTGTTGAGCATACTGATCTCTATTTCCAAGGTCAACATGTGATGTAGACCTATGTGTCAGCTNTAACTGCATGCCTAAAAGTGACTCATAGCTGTATGCACACACATGAATTTGACTACATTAAAACAAAAATAAACTTAAAACCAATATGTACTGGCGTGGAGTGGTTTTTTAATGTATCTATATCATCTCACTAAAATCTAACTTTTATAGCTCTACTTAATGGCCCATTGCTTTTGGCTGGCATATTTTTAACACCTGCATAGAATTACATAATTTCAGAATGTGTATGTATAAAAATATAACATTAAGTTTTGATCTTAATAAAATAATGTTTGTAATATATAGTGACTGGAAAAGTTTAAAATTGGCTCTTGAAAACCTGAAAAAGTCAGAGAATTTTAAAATATAGCTATGCTGGATACCCTGAATAGGCTATGTATGAAAGATGCAATTTAGAGAAAGTGTAACCTCATTTGTTTGGAGAAATAGTGGGAAACCATTTGAGAAAAACACTGAGCAGTAAACTAACTTGGCTAAGATTCAAACCTAAATCTCATCACCGGCCAGCCAGACAAGAAATGGTCGCTACTTTATTCCTTATTAGAGGTTACTTCATTATTGTGATGGTAAATGAACTTTTGTTTGAAGAAATAGCTACACATACAAACATGTTTTTCCAAGATGGCTTCATGAAAATATGTTTTTGTGACTTGCATCTTACTACCCATTAAGGTTATACACATATTTACACTAAAAATTAAGGGGCAGTGAAGGTAGAATTTAGAATAATTGTACCCAAATTTGTGTATTGGCAAAGTGGAAAAGCGTTTAATAAAACTGCCTCGGTACAGCCATGTAGGGTTTAAACCCAGCATGACTAGACAAGACTGCCCTTGTTAATGTGTCCAATAATGGAGCTTTTTCTTGGAGGAAGGATCTTTTAGAAAATACAAGCATATTTTTGGTAGAGTCAACATTGATAACATGACTTGATGTATGGATATATTAAAGTAGTTCTAATAATGTTTACAACTGTCAGATACTGTTATACTATCAGACCCCAACAATAGCTGCTAATTCTCCTGAATCGTATGTGATATGAATGAAAATATAACCACTATATCTTTGTTATATTACTATTATTTCATGATTAATGTTTAAAAGTGTTCCCCTAATTTCTTTCCACGATTACTACTGGGATTTATATTTGCTTAGAAAAATTATAGAAATATGTATTTTATATGTGCTTACATTTGCCAAAATATTGGATTAAAATATGTACCCTTTTTTTTGTAAAACAAAATAACATAAATCATGTAAAAATAATTGATATATGGGTAATTCATATAAATATGTCTTCTTTGATGATTGCTAGCATAGGGTAACAATAAATTCCACCATTACAATGGGTAACAACCCACATCTTAAGTGTTTCAAATTTGAAAGATTGCCTGTTATCTGCCAAAACCTTTTTGAAATGAAAAACTATCGTCATCACATGAGGTTAATGGAACATTTTTAAAATTAACAATATCTAACAGTGAAAATTCTTCTTCGTTGGGGTCTAACTGTTCGTTGTAACTCAAAATTTCACTGAACGGTTTTAATTTATTGTAGCCTGGACGTTTATTAAATACCCAGTTTAAATTTATGTACTGCATCCATTGCACATTCTCCAGTAGAGTTTTCTATCTTAACAAAGGATGTACAATGTTTGGGATATTTGTCACTCGGGGCACATTTCTTGTTTCAGGATTTTTAATAGTTTCGCTCGGGTACAAAAAGATGGCTTTGATATAAATTAAGTCTTTTTGAAGACTCTCTTGTAACAATTCCCCCCCCCCTCTTTACTTATGGAATTGGCATCTTTCTTGTCGAGCATTGCAATAATTTCTTGAATTTGTCTGAAATGACCTGGTTAGTATACTGCAGCATTTATCCAAGTTGTGGTGACAATGATAATCCAGGTGCTTCTCATTTAAACAAGGTTACTCGTTTTGTTGTTTTCACAAAACCTTATATTTTAAATTATTCTATTCACTTAAGGGTATAATGATCGCAAAGTTTCTGAAACATGTTAAATGGACCCTGTTTGTGTACAATATTTTTATTTTCTTTGACTCCTTTATCATGTATAATTTCTATTGGGTCAAAGTAGCATCATTGACTTGTTAATTGTTTTCACAATAATGGTTAGGTTGTTAGATTTTCCTAGACACTCAGTGGTGGGTAGAAATGAAGGTAATGGTTCACTCTTCAAAGTACCAACATTAGCAATTTAACAGCCTGTTAAATTTGTTGTCTTATCAATGCATAACTATATTTACAAGCCAAAACAAAGAAATGTGGATTTATTAACTAGAAATATAAACACAATAAAAAATTGTGTCATAACGTTAAAAATCACATAATTCACTAAGATATATGCATGGGTAGGTTTAAAAAACATATTTATAATATGTAACTAAAAATAAGTTAGAGCCCTAGCCATGACTCTAAATTTTATGTAAGCTATGCACACTCCATTACAATATGTGTTTATAGAGAAATAATTTAATAATGTTAGTACTAGCACTAATGTAAGCAGATCTTTTAAGTTGGCAGGCAGATATTTTGTACCTTAACGAGTTAATGCAAACATGAATAAGGCACATTTAAGGTGAATTTGCCATTTTTATGAACTTTTTCTATTCGTTAATGAAGCTTATAATATTACTACAGATAAAATCTGTCTATTACAGACTTAAGTTCACATAACATATAGGCCTGCTTTAATGCACATTATAATTCATTATTATTTTAAAAATTAATCAGAGCATACAATATTGGTGTTGTGTAATCTGAGTAGCCGGTGAAGTTTATTGAAAGCAATTTTGCTTAGTTAAGGTGGAGCCATGACGCGGGTGCGAGAGTGGGGCCTGCAGGACCGGCCCCTTAACACAGTGCAGTTTGAGTCCCCCTCCCACACAGGCATGCTCCTGTGTGGCCTCAACACACTGCGCACCCGAGGATGGTTGTTGGATGTGACGCTGCTGGCTGAGGGGGAGGCTTTCCAGGTATATAACACTTGTACAAATTCACCTGTAGCACAGTTTCTGCAGGAAACACAAGATATATAGTGGTTGTAGTCCAGGTACATAACACTTGTACAAACTTACCTATTGCACAAACTTACCTATTGCACAGTTTCTGCAGGAAACACTTGAAATATATAATAGTTATTCTCATAAATGTGCCTGTTTTAAGTTGAAATAATATATTTTTTAGCACTGTGTATTAGTACCTGTATGGGTGAATGCATAAAATAATACTTTATTACAAATAAATCTAAAATAGTAATTTAACCAACCATACCATGTACACTCATAACAGATCTTTTAACAACTGCCTGTAACTGATATTTTTAGCACCCTCTTGCTAAACTTCTCAAATCCACCTGAAAATAAAATATTTACTTTCAACATATCCTCTTAATTTCATGTATAAAATAAACAGATTATTATTGTTAGGGGTTGTCCATAAACCATGTAACGCTTTGAGGGTAAGGGGGAGCGGGGGG
>CABFOW010001165.1:106363-128276 GCA_902141385.1 Timema californicum | reverse complement strand
GGGGGGGGGGGGGGGGGGGGGGGGGAGTGGTGAGCTCTAATGTATACATCCTGTTACATGGGGAGAGGGTGGGGTACATTAACACTGATCATATACTCAAATTCTGATGTTCAAAAATAATGGTTTAGCACTTGATTTTTGTTTATCAATATTTCGAATTCGCTTCTAGGTGGCATTGTCTGCCCGAGACTATGAACGTCAATCACATTCAAAAACACTTATTTTCATGTGCATGACAGTGACATGTGTATATTCATGGCACTTGTTTAGATTTGTCCAATCAACTGACCCCCTCACGTACTTTTAGTTGGATTACAGCTGTCAGTCGAAGTGGGCTTAATCTATAAGTATAGTCAAGTTTGAGTATAATTTAGATTCCTACTGCACATTATTTTACATAGACCATGAATAATCGCTTATGTTTGTACAAAAACAAAAAAAAATCAAAAAGAGGAGACTTGTTCATTGCTTGCGTATAAAAAGCAATATCCAGTGGAAGAGTTTCAAAAATATATTGTAGTGAAATGGAAATAATCAAAATTACAGAATTTATCTCAAGGCAAGTTTGAGGAGTCTATCAATAGTGTTATTTCTTCGTACCAGGAGCATGTTATGAAAAGTAAAGCTTCAAATATCATTAATTATTTTCAAAAGGTAGGTGTACTTAAGCCTATACCTTTTCCCTTCTGATATAGTGTGTATGTATATAAATGCAACTATTATACAGCTGCTACAGTGGGGCAGTTTTAAATTGTCATTCTCTCAGTAGACTAGACGGCCGATGTTCGACTACCAGTCAGATCTACTGATGTTTACTTTTCTAAATGGTTTCCTGCTCACCCTCCATCTAAATGCTGATAGATTTTATTTAAAATCCTACCTATTTAGTATACATTTTGTAGGGAATGAGGAAGGTAGAATTTTAGAGGTAATTTACCATCATTAACGTGGAGAAAGGTTATAAAACCCTTTAGGAAAAGCCACTCTGAGGACACTCGACAGGTATTTGAACCACGATCTCCATCTAGTCTTTTTCAAGAGGGAAGCCAGGATCCAGGATTGATGTTGGAACAAAACATGAGTCTATGTATTGTTAAGTTAATTAAAGTAGAATTGTAGATTCATCCAAAAAATAATTAAGAAAAGTTTTATGCCTAGAATTCCTCTATATTATGATAATATGACAATAAAAAGAGTGCATAGTATTAAGAAAGTTGTCTTAACCGAGCGTCAAGCATTGGATGTGGGTACTTTAACTACAGAAAAGGACCATCCTAGTTAATATATGGTAATCTTGCTCTTACTCGGATCGCAAACCTGACATCCATAATATAAATATAGCTAAAGTTTGTCCTCATGAACCTGAGGCATTTGAGCTCAACATCTTTATTTCTGTATAAATAATAATAGTCTCTGAAATCATTTATAATCAGTATTAAATCTGAATCCCTCCTTTAGTATCATACAACTTCCCTATTAAATAATAACATTCATTCTTGGTGTGAAAAGTTATGTATCACAGGTTGGTTGGGATGTCTACATGGGGGAAAGGGAGCAAAAAAGTGTTAGGTGGTTTATGGACGACCCCTTATTGTTATTATTATTATGTGTTCTGTCTTGCGAGACCATTCCTTTTATCATTAAACTTGGACCGCCAATTAGGGATGTGAAAAAAGTATTGATACTTTACTAGTATCGATATTTAGCTTTCAATAATAGTATTTTTTTGCTATCTTCATTCATGCTGGGACTCAAACAATGTTTACTACGATGGACTGTGGAGGAAGAACAAATTACACTATTTCTCAATTCTCCCTCATTTTCTGCAAATCTAGCACTTAATCTCTTTTAGCCCTGTTGAATTATAACGAGAAAAAGTTTATGTTCAGAGTCTGTAGACCAATTGAGCATAACTAACTAGCAGTTTGATATGTTTATTAATAATCTGAAATAAACATTAATACATATTACGAACAAGAAACAATACCCGTACACGAGACAACGAAAGCATATGTGCATGGCAACATTCATGTTACTACTGTCTCTCCTCAGTCCAATGCACACACAACATTATTACTTCCATTGTGCACACACCTGCGCACCACAAATGCCACTACATTTTTATTCTCTGTAATATAAATTTACCTATACTTCAACACACCTCCTCAAATTTATATTACAGTCCAACCTTAGTCATAAACCAATTTATATTACATTCATTACATATCTGAATTTTTCAAACTTATCTCGACCTAATGGCTTAGTAAAAATATCAGCCACATTTTTATCAGAATCTATTTAACAATATCAATTTCTGCTTTAACATAACTCTCGTTTACAAAATGGTAATGTCTCGCTATATACTTTGAATTTTTTGTTAAGTTACCATACTTGGCTATATTTATCGCAACAAAATTATCTTAATAAATTTTTATCGGCTCACAAATTTCAATATTAAAATCTAGCAAAATATCTTTCCCAACTTTTAATTCACTAACATACACAGCTGATGTGGATGCTTTTTTTTACACTACTGTGTTTCGTTGATTTTCTGTCAATAATATCACCTGTCCAATCAGCAACTATGTAACAGTTTAAGATCTCTGCATTAACATTTCTATTAAAGGTTAACTTTAAATCTTTGGTCAAAACTAAATACTTTAATACCCTCATAGCATATTTATAATGAGTATTATCATGACAATTTTGAAATCTACTTAAATAATTTACGTTGAAACTTATCAGGCCTTGTTCCTGAACTAATATAAAAAAGAGCTCCAATTATATTTCTATACTTCATTTCATCACATGCTAATTGTTCCATCGGAGTAGCATACAATTTAGAATTTTCAATACCATATTTCCTTGCTAAAGATAAAATATAATCACTTTGATCCAAAGTCATTTTTCCTTTATTGCATTCATAATTTATATTAATACCTAAATAAATTTTTATTTTACCCAAATCTTTCATCTGAAATCCTTTAAACTATAAATTTTTAACAAAATATAGCTTTGTTTTATATTTACAGCATATGAGCAAATCATCTACAAACAAGATTAAATACACATTATGATTGTTTTTATCGTTTAACATAAATAAACAACAGTCATTCTCGCTTCTTATAAAACCTAAAATTTTCAAATAAGTATCGAAACACTCATACCAAGCTCTTGGGCTTTCTCTCAATCCGTACAATGCTTTATCCAATTTTAGTACTTTATTCGTACCATCCTTATAACTTCGTGGTTGTTTTACATAAACTTCTTGTTGTGTATAATAAATGAACATTCTCTTAACTAGTCCTATAATTACAAACACGAGTTTAGTAACTATTCCATTTTTAGATTTGTGAAGTCACTTCTGTGATGACGTCACCAAAGCGTCTTACGCAACGTCTTTGTTAGTTCCGGTCTATATCTCGAGTGGCGAGCATCTGCTCTTTGTTCTTTAATTGTTTATTATTCTTTCATAAATAAAACTAACAGGTTATGGGTTCAGGACGCTGTATTAACGTTTTGGAAGAAGATAAACATTGACTATTTGTTTTGTTAACGTGATAGGGCAGTGTAAATGCGGTAATATAAGTATCGTTAGTGCCGCCTGAAATCACATCCATTCATTCAAGATGTCCGTATTTTCGACGCATATAGAAAAGCTGGGAAAGGAAAACTATGATACATGGAGACAACAAATGGAAGCAATTTTAATTAAGAACGACCACTGGGAATACGTCGATGGAACCAATCCTAGGCCTAAAGCGGCTGTAGGTGCTGACGCGGAAGCAATTGCTGATACCGCTAGACACGCGGCCACGTGGGACAAAGCTGACCGTAAAGCTAAAGCTGATATTATTTTAGCTGTGAGTCCTACAGAACTTTGTCACATAAGACATTGTGAAACATCGCAAGACGTTTGGCAAAAACTAGAACTAGTTTACCAGTCTAGAGGGCCTGCAAGAAAAGCTACACTTTTGAAAAAACTCTTGTTCACAAAAATGCAAGAAGGAGAAAACATGGCGGATCATCTCACGAATTTTCTCAACACAGTTGACAAACTCAATGAAATGGATATTCGCATTTCTGAAGAATTATTAACCATCGTGTTATTATACAGTGTGCCAGATAGCTACGATAATTTTCGTTGTGCAATCGAAGCTAGAGATGAACTACCGGACACAGAGTCTTTGAAAGTAAAACTTCTAGAAGAATTCAGTGCAAGACAGGACAAGAAAGCAGACTTAAATGGTGCGGGCGCTTTCTATGTAAAATCTTCCATAGGGCGAAGTCTAAATAAAAACAAACCTCCGGATAAAAACTGTGTAGGCCTACCTACAAATCAAAATAATAAAGTTTTTCAGATCCAAGGTCAAAGTGGTGTGCAAAATCAAAATAGGAATTTTAAAGCATCAAAACGGTTATATAAGTGTAACTATTGTAAAAAATTGGGACACAAGGCAGCCGATTGCTGGACAAAAATGGCGAATGAAAAGCAAGTTTCGATGGCATCAGAGCAAACCCATGCAGCAGCAGAAGAGATCGTGACATTGACATCATCTTCAGTGAGCACTCTCTGTGCGAAGTTAACGAGAAGAGATGACGTGTGGTGTGTTGACAGTGGAGCAACAACACACATGTGCCGCGACAAGAATAGTTTTTTGGAACTCACGCCAACCATAAGTCAGAAGGTTAGGTTAGCGGATGACAGAACAACTGACATTGAAGGCATTGGAACTGCAGTAATGAATGTTTCAAATAAAAAGGGCCAATTTGTAAAAGTGAGGTTAGAAAACACTCTTTTTGTACCCACACTTAAGACAAATTTATTTTCAATTTCAAAAACTGTTGAAAAAGGGCGAAGCGTGTGTTTTAATGCAAATGATGCTGAAATTGTCGAAAATGGTGAAGTGTTGTTAACTGCTCGTAAACGTGGAAATTTGTATTTTATCGAACCTTACATGCAAAGTGAGAGTTCGACACATGTAGCTAACGTGAGTAAGGCAGGCAATCTTAGTGAACTTGAAAAGTGGCACAGAAGATATGGACATTTAAATGCGTATGACTTGCAGAAACTCGTTCAGAAAGACATGGTTAGCGGTATGAATTTTAAGAAATCAGAAACATTTTCAACATGTGAAACCTGTATCTTAGGAAAGCAAGTTGCTACGCCTTTTCCAAAAAGGTCTGAGTCGAAGAGTGAAAAATTACTTGAATTAGTGCACTCAGATGTTTGTGGCCCAATGAGAGTGAAATCTCATGGTGGTGCTTCTTATTTTGCAACGTTTATCGATGATAAATCTAACTGGGTAGAAGTTCATTTTCTAAAACATAAAAGTGACGTGAAAAAGGCTTTTGAAACATTCAAAGCATTAGCGGAAAACCGTCACGAAAGGAAAATCAAAACTTTGCGGACAGACAATGGCCTGGAGTACTGCGGAAAAGAGTTCACAGAAGAAATGCGCATCGCAGGGATAAGAAGAGAACATACCGTAGCAGAAACTCCAGAACAGAACGGCAAAGCTGAACGCATGAATCTCACGCTGGTGGGGATGGCAAGATGTATGCTGTTGGAGTCTGGCTTACCAACAAGTTTTTGGGCCGAAGCGATTGCCACAGCTGCTTACATCAGAAACAGATGTCCATCAAAACAGCTGGAAGAACAAACCCCTTATGAAATTTGGTTCGGGCTAAAACCAAAAATAGGACATTTCAAGACGTTTGGTTGCAAGGCATATATGCTGAATAAGGCCCCAAATAAAGGAAAGTTTGACCCAAGATCCAAGGCAGGTATTTTTGTGGGTTACTCTACTGAATCGAAAGCGTATCGAATTTGGGACCCAGAAAAACAAAAAATATTGAGAAGCCGAGATGTAAAATTTTTGGAAAATTTTGAAACTGTCAAAGTTTCGGATGAACAAAAGGAGTGTGCGAACTTTGAACCTTCTTACTTATATGTTGATAACAGTGTGAAAGACCCTATTTCTAATGCTGATGGACATGTAGATATAGTTCAAGAAAGTGATCCCATTGATCCTGATAGGCCTATTGAAGTCAATGAGAATTACCTCAAATCAGAAAATTTAAGCAAAGACTGCACAGTGATTGAGAATAAGAGGGGGCCTGGTCGACCTAAATTGATTAAAACAGGAAAGCCGGGACGACCAGCAAAACATTTTAATCTGGTTACGCCAAAACCTGAAAGTGCGAGCTTGATGTATGAAGAGGCAGTAAATCCATCTGTACAAGAAGCCTTAGAAGGACCTTATGCAGCTGAGTGGCAGAAATCGATGGAAGCTGAGTTCAACGCTCTGACACACAGCAAGGCCTGGACATTGAAACCACGCCCAAAAGATAAAGCTGTCATTGGTTGTCGGTGGGTACTCAGAACAAAGTATGGGCCAGACGGTAACGTCGAACGCCGGAAAGCTCGGTTGGTAGCGAAGGGCTATAACCAACGCCCAGGGATTGATTTCCATGAAACATTTTCACCTGTTGCGAGACTTAGCTCAATAAGACTAGTTGCTGCCCTAGCAGCTGAGTTAGGCCTTACTTTGTATCAGCTTGATGTTGTAATGGCCTACATAAATGGAGATCTTGACGAACAGATCTATATGGAACAGGCGGACGGTTTCATTACCCCTGGAATGGAGCGTCTAGTTTGTTCACTCGAAAAGTCCATATATGGCCTAAAGCAGTCGGGCCGACAGTGGTTCAAAAAGTTGCACGAGAGACTAGAAATTTTTGGACTCAAACAATTAGATTGTGACAAGTGTGTGTACCACATGAATGATGGTTGTGTGACTCTTATCGTGGTTGTTTATGTAGATGATTTGATCATAGCTACAAACAGTAAAGAAGCCTACACAAGATTGAGAGACGATTTGTCTCAAAACTTCCAAATGAAAGACTTAGGAAAGCTGCACTACTGTCTTGGAATTGAATTCAAACAAGATGAAAATTCAAAGTTGGTCACTATGTCACAGAAATCGTACATAGAAGATGTTCTCAAAAAGTTCGGAATGCAAGACTGCAAACCGGTAAATACCCCATTAGATGGAAACAGCAAATTATCCAAAGCCATGGAGCCATCTACGAAGGAGGAGGCAGAGGAAATGAGCGAAGTTCCGTACCAGCAACTCATCGGTTCTCTGATGTACCTCGCAGTATCTACACGACCAGACATTGCGTATGCGGTGAGCTCTTTGAGCCAGTACAACCTAAACCCCGGAAAAGGACACTGGGTTGCGGCGAAGCGCGTCTTACGATACTTGAAAGGTACGAGCAACCATGGACTAGTCTACAAGAGATCTGGCGCTGAACTGATTGGATACGTGGATGCAGATTGGGGAGGAGCCCTTGATGACAGAAGATCATACACAGGCTACGCCTTTCAAGTGGCAGGCTCTGCCGTGACATGGGAGGCGAGAAAACAATCCACCGTGGCTCTTTCAAGCACTGAAGCAGAGTACATGGCTCTTACGGAAGCAGCAAAAGAGACAGTTTACTTACGAAACCTGTTAAAAGAAATCGGGTTCTTGAGTGTTAATGCAATACCAACTCTTGTTTATTGTGACAATCAAGGAGCAGAAAAGCTCATGCATAATCCTGTGTACCACTCTCGTACCAAACACATTGACATTCGGCATCACTATGTGCGTGAAGTTTTTGAACGAGGCGAAATCAATGTGAAATACATTCCAACAAACAAGATGGTAGCTGATGTGCTCACGAAAGGACTGTTCGGACCAAGCCATCATCAGTGCATACAAGGACTTGGCGTGATAGACATTAATAAAGTTAACGCGTGTTTGAGAGGGGGTGTTGTGTATAATAAATGAACATTCTCTTAACTAGTCCTATAATAACAAACACGAGTTTAGTAACTATTCCATTTTTAGATTTGTGAAGTCACTTCTGTGATGACGTCACCAAAGCGTCTTAGTTAGTTCCGGTCTATATCTCAAGTGGCGAGCATGTGCTCTTTGTTCTTTAATTGTTTATTATTCTTTTATAAATAAAACTAACACTTCTGATTTAACTTTTCCATTCAAAAACACTCTTTCTACATCCATTTGCTCAATAATTAAATTATTCTGACAACAATATGACAATAAAATTTTTAACATTTGCATTCTTGCTACTGGAGAGTGTATATCATCAATTAAATCATTCTGCTGATATCCTCTAACCACTAACCTAGCTTTATAAACATTATTATCCTTTTTTGTATAAACCCATTTTAAATCTAGTGTTTTTTTATCTTCTGGTTTAATAACAGATATCCATGTCTTATTTTTATTTAAGCAATTCATTTCCTTATCCATTGCATTTTTACAATTTTTAGAATCATTACTATTCATCGCATCATTATATGAAACAGGATTTTCCGCATTTACATAGTTTACATAAACAATATTACTATACACAACCATCATTAAGTCTAGCAGGATTTTGTTTTTCTCTGGTTGATCCTCTCAACCCTAAATTTGCATTTTGATCATTTATATTTCCATTTGTTATTTCATGTTCATTTTTATTACTATCATTTTGATTTCTACCTTCATTTAAACCTCTATCATAAGCCTCTCTTGACTCTTCTCTAAAACTTAAATTATTTGTACCATCTTCAATTATATCTGCTTGTCTTGCTACGACTATCTTGTCGTTTAGTAAAACTCTATACCCAACATTTTCATAACCTAACAAAAAAACCTAGATCTGCTTTTCCGTCCCATTTTGAATTTCTTTTTTGTTCATGCACTCCTACAAATACTTTACTTCCATACATTCTTAAATGTTCTATATTAGATTTCTCACTAAACATTATTTCATAATGTGTTTTATTTTTCTCTACAGTACTAGAAATTGTCCTATTTTTCAAATAAGCAGCTGTTTTGACTACTTCAGGCCAAAACCTATGATGTCCTTTGGCCTCTGCTAATAAACATCTAGACATATTCATAATATCTCTGTTATACTTCCCTGCTGTCCCATTTAATTCATGAACATATGCTGGACAAGGTTCAATAGATATTCCTTTTTCTCTAGCAAAACTATATATATTCCTATTCATATACTCGTTGCCATTGTCACATCTCGGTCTTTTTACCTTTTTTCAGTCTTACTTTCAATTATATTTAGGTGACCTGGCGGTCTAGGGGTAAGGTGTCAGACTTCTATGCTGGCGGCCGGGGTTCAATCCTCGGTCCCGGCACATATTTATCTGATTACCAAACCCTTCCTTCACCTGTGACAAGACATCTTGTGAATGTGAGGAATGCCAGGTCTCCACCGTGGTTCGGATTCCACGTTTACTGTAGGTCCTCCATTTCATCTCACAATCACCCTACCATTACACATTAGTGTAAGTGCCTATAACCCGAACGGGTAGTAAGACGCGGTGCTAATAATAATTATTATTATTATATTTACATAGTCAATAAAGCAATTGTATTCTTCACTTTTCGATTTGATACAATAAATTTTAGCTACCATACTGTACTCATCTATAAAAGCTAGAAAATATTTCTCACCGTTTAAACCCGTAGTATTTTGTGGTCCATTTAAATCAGTATGCACAATCTCTTATACTTCTTTTGCTCTAGATCTCTCATTTTTAAATGGTAAATTATGCATTTTATTTTGCAAACATATTCCACATCTCAAATAATCAGACTCTAGTTCCTTTGGCAAACCTTCAAGCATTTGTTTATCACACATTGTTTTTAGATAACTAATATGTACATGTTCTAATGTTTTATGATATCTTTCATTTTCTGTCATATTTAATTTGACTGTTATATTTGATTCAGTTTTTATAATTTCACTAGTCATATGATACAAATCATTTTTCTTACACGCTAAAGCAATTAAACTTCCATCTGGATTATATATTTTTGAAATATTTCCTACTGATACAATTTTAGTTTTATTTGTAACTTTCCCATAAATAATTAAATTTTTATCCATTTCTTTCACATAAAATACATTTAACATTTTATTTTCTACCATTTGACCATAAACATTGAATTTGTGTAAAACATTTACCTATTCTATTTGCTTTTAAAAAACAACCATCTTCGACTTTAACATTTACTGGTACTTTGAGTTCTACAAATTTATAAAAATATTCATAATTATTCATGACATGATCAGAGCAACCACTATCAAGTAACCATTCTACTTTACCGATGCAACTATTAATCTTCAGTGTGCTGTCCTTGTTGATTTTGCCTTTGTTGCCAACCACCAGATTGACGATGTTGACTTGAGACTCAACCGGCTCCTCTTCCACCATCACCACCACGATGTTTCCAACGTTGTTGTTGTTGTTGTTGCTGGCGTCCGCCTCCTTGCTGTTGAATGTTGCCTCTGGGCTTCAACAAATTTCCACTTGGTCTCATGCTCGTACACTGAGCCTTAACATGTCTATATTTGCCACACTTAAAACAAGATTTGTCTTTTTTTCTTTCAGCCTTAAATGCACTTGAACTGTTTTGCTTCCTTCCTAATTTTCTTTTAATTCAACCATTTTTATTTTACTTTTTACATATTCAACAGTTTGATCACTTACTTTCAGTACATCAATTAAATCACCAACATAGCTTAATGAATTTGGAAGCATTTTAATCATATAACTCAGTTTTTCTTTTTCACTTACATTAGCACCTACACTTTTCAGTTCGTTCACTAACTTTTCAAACTCAGTAAAAAAGGCACTTGAATCTTTAACGTCTTTTAACCTCAATTTATCTAATCTATTTCGTATACAAATTTGCAATGCAGTAGATTCCTTTAAACACATTTCATCAAACTTTTTTATAATTCCATACACCATCTCTTTGTCTTTTATAAACTGTAACTGATCATTCGAAATATCATTGTAAATCACATTGATTGCCTTCAAGTCCTTTTCACTCCACTCGTCCTCTTTATTTGTCATACCTTTTTCTCTTGTCGCTGCTGCTTTACAATTCTTTAATTTTAAAATCATTGTGATTCTCTTTTTCCAACATTCGTAGTCCTTGCCGTCAAAAACAGGAATTCTCATTTTATTTGCCATCTTGAGGCTTTCATTTTAACCACGCCCTGCAACCATGTTGAATTATAATGAGAAATGTTTAATGTTCAGAGGTTGATAATAACGAATTAGCAGTTTGATATGTTTATTAATAATCAGAAATAAACATTAATACATATAACGAACAAGAAACTATACCCGTACACGAGACAACGAAAGCATATGTGTGTAGCAACATTCATGTTACTACTGTCTCTCCTCAGTCCCACGCACACACAACATTATCACTTCCATTGCACACACACCTGTGCACCACAAATGTTACTAAATTTTTATTTGCTGTAATATAAATTTACCTATGCTTCAACAAGCTCATCATAAATGATAGCTGTTCTTTGGTTTATCTATACAGCCTGATGCCCGACTGGGCAGATGAAGCAAGACAGGTCCATAACTCTAGTGTTTGTCAATAGCTAATAATGTATCTTGATTGAGTATATAAACTATGAATATAGTTAATAAATGACACCTTCCAGAAGTGAATTATGAGAATTTTTTTAAGAATTTGGATGGATAGTGGAAAAGCATATTTCAAAATTCGTTTTAAAATATTAAAAACCATTATAATTTTCAGTGCTTAAATAAATATGAAAATACAATTATGATGCAAAAGTTGAAATAATAATAATAATAATTATTATTATAATATAAAAATTCCAGATTAAAATTTTAATGCAGATACTTTTCTTTTAATACCACACCCCTACTGCCAATGCACCCTGTCCTCTGCTTCCTCCTTCACTTGTCAGAATTTCCTTCAAGTCATCTAATCTTTGAATTCTCCTCCTTCCTAAGCTTATCTTTCTCATAACCTTGCCTTCTATGACATCGTGCAGAGGGCAGTTCTTCCTAAGGATGTGCCCTATCCAGTTTGATTTGAGTTGAAGAATCACACCCAAAAAAGTTTTCTTCTCAAGTCTTCTCCAGCACCACATTTCAAAGCTCTCCAAGTATTTATTTTCTATTTTATTAATAGTCCAAGTTTCTGCTCTTTAGAATGTGATGCTCCAAAGGTGGCATTTCATAAATTTCTTGCTTGATTCCAAACTCAACTTTCTGGTCATAAGTAACCTTTTCCTGTTGAAAGCTTCCTTGGCCATGGCGAACCTCAACCTAATCTACTTGGTGCAGTAAGCATTCTTTGTCAGTATACTTCCCAGCTACTTGAACTTTTATATGTTCTCCAACTCCTTGTTTTCAAATTTGGTTTTCAGTGGCTCTTCATTTTTTGAAATTACTATCACTTTTGACTTCTCAATGTTGATCTCCATGCCATATCTTCTCCCCATCTCCACTAGACTGTCCATCATTTTCTCCAACTCTCTTTGGTCACTATTGCTAGATAATCTGATTATTTTATTGAGATGATGACACGTCCTATCATGAAATTGTCACATCTTTCTGGGGCTTCTCTGACCAGTCACTCTTCATACAAGTTGAACAGACTGAGTGACAAACAGCATCCTTGTCTCACACCTTTTGCTGTCTCTATACTGTGTGTTCCTCCATCATTCATCCTCATCTTCACTCAGTGTCCCCGGTACAGGCTTGCAATCTTCCTTCTGTCCATCCAGCTGATAAACATATACCATGAAAAATATTTCAAGTCCAATCATCATTTTAATAATGTCTGGTAAAACTATAACTATTCAGCATTCTGCTAGGTGTGCATTATTACTGCCTCAGACTCTATAATAAGGTGTACAGTAGACATGTAGTTGGCCTCAGTATATGTTCATAAACTCTCTAACATGTGTTTTGTTCCAGGCACACCGAGCAGTGTTAGCGTCATGCAGTGACTACTTCAGGGCCATGTTTACAGATGCAATGCGGGAGTCCCGCCAAAGTGAAATTTGTTTGAATGGTGTGACAGCTGCGGGGATACGTCTGCTCCTGGACTACGCCTACACGTCCCGGCTGGCCCTAAATCTTGCTAACATTCAAGATGTCCTCTCCGCTGCCAGCCACATTCAGGTGGTAGCTGTCGTTGAGGCCTGTTCCAATTATCTACAGGTACAAGACATGTTCACGTGTGCAATAAGTGATCTTAAAGCTACATTCAGAAACTATATGTCATTATCTGCTTGCGTGATTCATATTCTAACAACTAAGTTTGTTAAGCCCGGATTCTTTTCATTGCAAACTAGAAACAGCTCAAAATATTCTGTTTTTAAGTGGATAGACAGACATTTTATATTATTACCACGGTGAATGTTTTCAAACTATAATTTTGAAATACAACTCAATACATTGATACACAAACTTTCCATTAAATGAGTTATTCACCTGCTTTGGTGGTCTAACGTGCTAATTTAGTGTTGGACTAGACTGCCGAATACGGGAAAATTGAGGCTCGATCCCGGTCAGGTGCACTAAGAGTGGTTTTACCTAAGTGGCTTTCGACTCTCCTTCCACAAAAATGCGGGTGCACTTCCTCTCAATTACAAATCTTCCTAATCCCTAAAACCATTACTGTAATTAGTAAAAAGGTGTAAGACAAGATGCTAAAAAAAAGTGTTATTTCAAAACTCCTCTCAACAGCAGTCAAGGCGGCCCTCTGCCTATGTCTAGCTACACAGTGCTTATTGAGGTTCTTGGTTTTGAAATGTTTGATTGGGTCTCTCAAGCAGATGTTTTCTGAACTGACAAATTTAAATAAATTGATGATGATGCCCTATAGTGATTAATATGATTATTTTTTAGTAATAACAAATATTTCTGATTTGAATTTAAATTCCTTTAAGTACAATTTAAACCATTATTTTTGAACATATGACTGGGTGTGAAGACTCGGCTATAAATAACCCTTCATTTCCCTTCCTATGTGCATTGTGATGGTTTGCTTGGTGCTGACCTTGACAATATCCTGGAGAGAGAAGCATCTCCACCATTAAATAAGAAAGGTAATTCAATAATTTAGGATGTACAAAATACACTTTAACATTAAGGTGTACTTGATACAGTATTACACTAAGTTGTGCCCCCTCCCCTTCACCTACCTCTCCTTCACCCCCCTCCCCCATCTGACCCATCTTCAAAAATGATAGGAACATAAAATATATAACATGCTATCAGACAAACTAATTTAGTCATTTTTCCACAGTTGATATTTCTAGTTTAGGCATTTAGTGAGATACAGGACCTTAAAAAACTTATTTCGAGACTCACTCACTCACTCACTCACTCACTCATTAATCATCAAAACCTATAGGGTACTTCCATTCACCATAGAGCCTTGAAAATTGACATGCAATTAGTTCTTGGGATATGAACCAAGGAAAAAATACAAAATCTGAACTTTTCAGAATGGTTCCCAAAAATAAAGGCGGGAGGTGGGTTTGGAATACAAAATGGGAAAAAAATACAGTTGATAGGTATCTCTACTATAATACACCTTTTCTTATATTTCTTATATCTAATATTCATGAAAAGTTTTGATATTAAAAAAAAATTATGTAAAACCTTTCCAAGTTCTACAACACACAAATTCTTAAATTATTCAGCTTCAAAAAGTAGTGAGTTATAAAAGAGTACCATTCTCAATTTACAATGTATTTCCAAATAGCTTGTTCTCTATAATTTATCTAAGTTTGCAAATCTTATTTTAAATCTATAATAAAAGTTTTCTCAGTCCAAGGCACTACTCACACAGTTGACTGGACTGGCGATGATGGGGCGATCGAGGTTCGAATCTTGGTCGGGTGTACTGAGGGTGGTTTTTCCAAAATGGTTTTCCACTTTCCTTCCACGCAAATGTGGGTACACTTTAGGGGTGGTGGAGTAATAAATTGAGCATCTAAAAATCTCGGAATGTCGGAAGAATATTTTTATGCCTGTATTTTGATTGGCCATATCAAGAACTTGGTAAGTATATAATACCATGTTAGCATTAACCTCTAATTCAAACTTTGAAAAGAATAGGGTTTAACTGATATTTATAGTTGAATTATTTCAATTCAACTAATATTAAACAAAGGTAAGTATTTTTTTTATTATTTCATAAATTATTATGTTTGCTTTCAACAAAACTACGATAACGTTTCTCACAAGTTGCAAGTCTACAACATAGCGAAATCAAGATTGCTACAATTTAATCTTTCCTGCCAATGCATTAAATATGAAACTGCCATTTTGCTTCACGTAAACACTTTTTCGATTTATGTATATTCCAAGTTCTGTGCATACTAATTATATTAACCCTATTAACTATAGATTCTTGAGCATAGCTCACTATTTAAATATGTTTTTTAAACAATTAATGTGACTTTTTAACTTATAATTTGAAATTTAATAGGCCTGTGACAAAGATGTTTGCAAAATGAAATGCCCACCCATATCTGCCCATGCCCGAGTGTAATTTTGTAATTCCCGCCTGATACAAATATTTGCTGCCTGACCACCCCTAATAAACTTCTTATAAATATATCCTTAATTCCTAAAAATCATTAGTGTAATTGGTACATAAGTGTATAACCTGAACAAGTAGTAAGATGCAGCACTAAAAAAAAAGTTTTCCTATATGCTTTAACTAAAGACTTAAAATAAGATTTGCGAACTTTGAAAGTCTTAAGAGAAATGACCAGTTATTTGGAAATATATTGCAAGTAGATCTTGTTACTCTCTTAGATCTCACACTTTTTTTGTTGTTGTGTAAATGTTTTTTGGTGGGATATGTCTTTCTTACCTTGTTTATGTGCTGTCTCCTACCCTCCTTCATTCAACAAGCAGTAACATTCCAATGGCTGAATGTCTGCACACTACCCTGTTCCTCTCTTCGACCTGCCCACTTCATATCTCTCAAACAGCATCCAGCCAAACACAATTCAAAGATTGAGCCCATTTATCCATAAAAACTTGAAAGTTTGTTTACTTGCATAGCTCTAATATAAATACCTGTTAATATGATTCTACCTTCTTCTATCTCTAAATTTGTATGCTACCTACCATAGTGGGAACAGATTTTCTTTCCTTAAGTATTTAGTAAAAACATGGTAGAATAGTATTTTAAAGTAATTATTGACTAAGTTAATTATTTCTTATTTGTAGCTCTAATTTAATTGAAGAATAATTTCAGTAATTTTTTACAAATTGAAAACTCATCACACACAAGTATTTTAATTCGTTTAAACTCATATTATGGCAAAATTTACACATTTGCAACTTTATTGTTTCAGGATACTATACCAGTTTATAATGACATTGTGATTAATTTGGTTTTACTTCCGAAAATGTTTAATTCGATTTTTGTTATTTTTTGTACATTCCAGAATTTTCTTACTAGGTTATTTTGAAATTATTTAGCTATATATTGTTTCATAGCTGATAATTGGCTTTTGATTTATATTAAGGTTTAATCATGAATGTTAAACAAAGAATTTCCTATACATTTCTATGATTCATCCTATGCGAATATATCTTTTACTCTAGGGTATTTAATATACTAGAAGTGAATTGGCATGTCTCTATTTTTGTTGCTGTAGGCCCAGTTGGACCTGGAAAATTGTGTTGACTTGGCCACCATTGCAGAGACTTACTCGCTCTCGCAGTTGCGTCGCCGTGTCTATAGACTCATGTGTGGCCACCTGTGTGAGTTTTCTCGCCAGCCTGACTTCCACCGCCTGTCTCCAGGCCAGCTTGAGCACCTTCTTGCCTGCGACTTTCCTGTAGACTGCCCTGAAGGAGAAGTGCTGCGAATTGTGACCCGCTGGGTGTGCTGGGATCTGCCACAAAGATTATCCTGCCTGCCACGGCTACTGCGCAGGGTACACTTTAGTGAAATAGCGCCCTGGGACATGGAAGCCAGTCTTCAGGCTGCCGTCACAGGTCAGTACAACCCTATATCATTTTAGTTGAGTAGCTGGAAAATATGTCATATCTTGAGAATTTTGACTGAATACTTTCTGTCCCCATGGCCAGGTGACTAGAGTCTATAGTTCTCATTGTTCAAGATGGATAGTTCATGTGGTCCCAGAGGATTGGTGTTGTCAAAGGGCCAAGGTCCTAAGGAAATTGTGTTGTCAAAGGGGTGGGAAAAAAAATTTGTTGAAAGGAAGGGGTTTTATTATAGACAGTAGTTAAAAAGGTAAATTATCAGGGTCTGATGAACTAATTTGTGTGTATGTAGGTGGTAGGGTGGGAAGAGTATCCAGTATTCTTCCTCCTTTTCTTCCTGCCTCTTGTTCCTCTCTTCCGTAAGTTGGTCATTCTGTTCCCCTTCTTGGTGTGGTTGATGACGTGCATAGGTGAGACCACAAGTAATTGCATTAATATTCATCAGAAAGGGGCTGATTATCTTAGTGTGGAGAAGGTATATTCAAATAGCAATTTATAAGTTATTTGTATTCAAACTTAATTCAAAATTTTATAATTTAATATTTTATTTGTGAAATTTTGAATACCATGATTAAACCATCATGTTGGTTAGTTTGTTGAGCCTTAATAAGTTAATAAATCTTGTTTGGAATCCTACACCATTTTATTTTTATAATCTCATTCAGCTCTAAGAATAGGAATGAGGAAATAGAGTAAGAGGATAGGGAGAAGAAGAGTAAAGTTTGTGGTACAAGATACCACAAAGGATTGGATTTAAAAATAGACAGCAATGCTGGAAAGGGATTTGGAAGAAATTAAGAAGGTGTTATATAGTTAGATAAGAAACAGGAGGAAAGAGAAAATACAAGAAGTTAGAATGATGGATGAAGAAGGAAAAATGATGAAGACAGGAGAAGAAGAAAAGGAACTATGAAGGTTATTTTTTAAGTAGATGTTTAACCCAGAAGATGAGAGGGATGAGTGAAGCAGTGGAACATGAATAATTAGCAGAAGACGAGGAACTGGGTCCTAGATAGAAAAAGGTGGAGGGCGCATTAAATAGGATGTGAAACAAGGAAAAGCACCAAGTGTGTATGAAATGATTGGAAATGTTTAGAGCTGTAGGTGAAGTTGGTATACAATGGTTATACAGGGTGTTGAGAGAGGTTTGGAAGTAGAACCAGGTACCAGAAGACTGAAAAAAGGGAATTATGGTATTGATTTTTAAGAAAGGAGACAGAAGAGGTGTATAGACCATGGGGGAATGACGCTTATGTTCCTCTGCACAAAATTTTATGAAAAGATACTGTAACGTGAATAATAAATAAAATCGAAGGAAGGTGGTGAAAGGAACAGCACAGATTTAGGGAACAGAGGTCTACAATAGACTTGATCTTTGCCATATAACAGCTGATGGAAAGAAGGTATGAATATAGGAATAATAATGGTATAATTTATGAATATGGGGAAGATATATGATAGTGTGGATAGAAGTAAAGCTCGGAAAGCAATGGAGGAGGCTGAATTGAAAAGAGGAGTTTTATTGAAAGGGAAAAGCATGTTTGAGGATAACATGTGTTGTGCTTATACGAAATAGTTCCAAATAAAAAATTAAGTGAACTATTAAACACTCTCAAAATTACTCTTTGTAATGGAAATGGTAATGAATAAAGTGACAAGAAAATTTTAAGTTGAAAGAATAAACACCTTTATGTTCGCTGAGGTGGTGATATAGAGGGAGAAGGAAAAGAAGGAACAGTCAGTAACAACTACAGGAATGCAATGAGTTGAGCACAGCAAAGTGTGAAGTGATGGAAATCACAAGGAAGTGGGTAAGGCTTAGTAAGCTATACAGTTGGATGTAATAGAGCTGATAAATGAGCAAAATGTAAAATATCTTGGAAGTGAGATTGAGGTGAAAAGTGGGAGTAGAGAGATCCTAATAGGAAGAGGACAGCAGGGAGATTTGTTCTATATATATGTAATATACCTCTTATGGAGAAGAGAAGTGGCCTTTAACTGTAAGGAAGTGCTCTACAGGGTGTAGTTTGTACCTATTGTCACATATCCGGCAGAAATATTTCTATGTTGCCACACCTTTGTTTTCATTCCCTCCATTTCCTTTGCTTTTTGGTACATGAGGTCATACTTTCCTTTTCTATAAAGTTTGATGATCTCATTAGATATTTTCTCTCTATAGTCTTTCCTCACTTTATATGTTACTCTCCTTAACTTATTGTTTAGCCTCATATATTATTCTTTGCTGGCGTTTATTCAGTTTCTTCTTTCTTCCATTTTCTGAACCATTTATGTTGCTACCTAGGGATTTTGAACTGTCCTTCACTTTTCCAGCTTGGTCATCCAACACCTTCAAAACATATTCTTAACACTATTACACTTCCCTTCTGCACTTGTACTCTTTTTTATCACCTCACTAACTTTTGTTCTTTTACTTTTTAATTCTTTTCTAAGTCATACTTGTTTTCATGATCCTCTTCACTCTTGTTTCATTGTACCTCACCAGCAGGTGGTGTTCTGAATTGATGTAGGCACCTGGCATTGGATTCACATTATTATTATTATTATATATTATTTATTATTATTATTATTAGCACCGCGTCTTACTACCCGTTCGGGTTATACGCACTTACTACTAATGTGTAATGGTAGGGTGATTGTGAGATGAAATGGAGGACCTACAGTTTAACGTGGAATCCGAACCAAGGTGGAGGCCATATGAGGTTTATTTGATACCTGTTTATATCTCCTGGACTCTTCTATGTGTATAGATTTGTCTTTTGTGTCTTGAACCAGGTGTTTGCTACCACCAGGTTATTCCACTGGCAGAATTCGATGAACATCTGTCCTCTGTTGTTGATCTTCCCCAGTTTATGTGGCCTTATGAGCATCTGCCCTCTGTTCCTCTTCTCCAGTTCATGTGGCCCTATGAGCATCTGCTCTCGTCCTTCAATGACCACACTGTTACAATCATCCATGATGATGGTGTTAACTTTCCCTCTTTCTTCAGGTTACATGATTAACTCAATTTCATCCTATATTTCTTATACCTCGACTTCGTCATGGCTGGTTGTTTGCATGTACACTTGTACTATCAAAATTTTCACTAGTTCAGCATTTAATTTCATAAACATTAATCCATCACTCTGACACATCACTTTAGAAACACTTTTCACTTACTTTATTTTTCATCACCACTGCCACTCTTCTTTACACCTGAATAAAATATGGTAATTTCCATTAACTATTTCAGCTTGATCTTTCCCATAATGATGACAAAAACACTCTCGAGAGAATTTGATTATGTTAATAATAAACAATACTAATAGAAAACTAGTTTTATTCAAACTTATTTTTGCTGCAAAACGGACAAGAAGAGTTTTTTAAGAACTCGTGATCCATGGCATCTCAAAACATAGCAATATTAATTCCAAGTTGCTTCTTCCAGCATCCACATATCAGCTTAGACTCTACATTAGTGTGTGTCCTGTTTGTATCAGTTAACTAAATATTATTTTATATAAACAAGTTTTCCCAGGTTACACACAATGTGTATCTGTGATGTGTGTAATTTCCAGGACCCACCTGCTACCAGGATCAGCAGCTGTACCGGCTGGTGATCGCCGAGACATGCCGCCAGACGCGTGTTCCCCTCCCCACACCTTCACCTACCCCTTCCACAGCCTTGGTTAACTCTCGAGGGATGGAAATGGCTGTTGTGAAAGTGGGGGGGTTTGGTATCGCCGGCATCACCAACGAGATCACTTACTTCCTGCCAAGTGCAGGCAAGTGGCGCCATCTCACTACCATTCCCCACGTCGAGCAGTGCAACTTCGGGACTGTGGTTCTGGACAATGAGCTGTATGTGGTGGGTGGGTGCTTTAACCAGTCTTTGCAGGTGAGCTAACATTATAACCACACTATTCTACTTCCCTTATTAACCTACTTAGTGGTACATATTTTACCTACATTTGTGATTTTATTCACATCAATTCTTAAATTGTTATAAGAAATAAAAATAGATCTTAGATGTCAATATTTATTTGTTATAATTCACAATATGGTAGTTAAATTAATGGTCAGGGGTCTGGTATCTTGGGTAAACCTAAAACTATGTGGAGATGAAATAGCATAGTTCTATAAATGATCTTAGTAACTTTGCCTCTTGTGACGGTTGCCAAACCATTTCATAGTCGTCCATCTTTCAAAAATGTTTAATCATTTTGGCAAACAAGGTCAATTTAGTAACTGATGGAAAAAAAAAATCCTTTCAATGTGGAAAAGTTAAGTTCTTATGCTTATTTTGTTTCCTAAGATACAAAATTATATTCTAGATTTGTTGATGAATGAAGATTGAAATTCAATAAAAAAGTGTTTTCAAGCCATTTCTATTAATGATATATTGGGGACGCGGCAGTTGGCCTAAAATCATTTGGCCTAAAGGCATTTGGCCTAAAAATTAAATCAAAAGTCATTTGGCCTAAAGTCATTTGGCCTAAAAGGCGTTTGGCCTAAAGGCGTTTGGCCTAAAGGCGTTTAGCCTAAAGGCGTTTGGCCTAAAAGGCGTTTGGCCTAAAAGGCAGTTGGCCTAAAGGCATTTGGCCTAAAGTCATTTGGCCTAAAATGTCAATTTAAAACCTTCGGCTATCTTCGGAAAGTACAAAGTACTGTTAGTTGTTTCATCTGAATATAGATAGCACAACTGATGCAAGGTAGTTACAACATTTCTAAAAACATTGACACTATCCTACATACAACTAGATCAGTAGTTCACAAAACACTAGATCACCTTTTTTATATATAGATTTTCGATATTATTTCCTTGTAAATATATCTCACGGTCATAAAGTTAACGAAAAACAATAAGAAAACACCATTCTCAACACCGTTTACGCGCGGTAAAATTATATGCGTACATTCAAATTATGGGGACTTTTGACAACTTATTCCGGAAGGCAAAATGAAAGTGAAAACCAATATTGAACCCACCCACTTTAAATTGGT
>CABFOW010001165.1:17886-102195 GCA_902141385.1 Timema californicum | reverse complement strand
ACCCAGACCACTCCTTGCTTTCTTTCCATCGACCAATGGGGTTAGTTTTTAATTAGCGCGCATTTAAGAAAACAGACGCGTTACTCTGCACCTGCTATTTATTTTACTGCGCAAATACAACCCGGAAGTAAAAACCTTGTTTCTGACACATGCAGTTAGAATAAAAGAAAAGAAACATGGCCGTAGTCTAGAAAAGATGAGTTTACTTTATATTAACTGAAAAGAAGAATATTAATATATTTACTTTAAAATATGATCTTGAATATTAAAAAGACAGGAAAAATCAATATCATTACAAACTTCAGGTGGTTTTTTCCTAAACGGTTCTCCACTCTTCCTCTACGCAAATGTGGGTTCACTTCCTCAAAATTCAACTTTCCCAATTTCTTAATCCATTAGCGTAATAAGTACTTAAGCGTTTAACCCAAACGGGTAGTAAGATGCGGTGCTAAATAAATAAAAAATAAAATAAAGATTATGTTTTTTATTATTATTAGCACAGCATCTTACTACCCGTTCGGGTTATACGCACTTACGCTAATGTGTAATATTAGGGTGATTGTGAGATGAAATGGAGGACCTACAGTTTACGTGGAATCCGAACCACGGTGGAGGCCTGGCATTCCCCATATTCACAAGATGTCTTGTCAGAGGTGAAGGAAGGGTTTGTTAATCAGATAAATCTGTGCCGGGACCGAGGATAGAACCCCGGATCCCCAGCACAGAAATCTGACACCTTACCCCTAGACCACCAGATCACTTTTTTTTTTAGTATGCTATGAAGTTGAATAAATATGTTTTATATGCGATTGTAAGCTAAGGATATTCAAGATATAAAAAGGCTTTTTTTTTAATTCCGAGCTTAAATTGTTTTTAGAGCTCTTGCATACATTTCTTGTTGGTGATTCAGGCCAACATAATTATAGGACAAAATTAACCCTTTTAGTGCTACAGCTATTTTCTGAGTTTTTTTTATCATTATAGTCCGTATATAATGTTCTTTAATACTAATAAATTAATACAATTTAATTATTTAATTTCTAAATTTTAAACTTATTTTAATTTGTAATTTTTTTCAAAATTAATGCTAATCAACTTTTTTTTTGCTGTAGTGAATTTAGTTTTATACAAGAAAATAAAGTTTTGAATATATACGATTATAAATAGGAACTAAAGGAATCTTTATTTATACGAGGAAAACCTCTTTTCGCTCTATGAGGTAATTCCTATTTCCTGTGTTTGTTCTTTATGTTATACCTTTTATATGTCCTATTATTCTTCACAATTTTCCATTGTCTCCCGTTTGTGTCTTTTTTGGTTTCCTCTTTTAGGAAGTTGCGTTGTACGTTTTCACACTCCTTCCTGATGAGTTTCGATAGAATGAAATCTGGGTCGGAGGATTGGGCGGTGACAATCAATTTTCTTTAAGAGGCAGCCATAACCTCTTTTTCCAATAGCAGCAGTGTAAATTGTGAACTGTGTTCTTATTTTCATTGTAAAAGCCATATTGTGTTTGCCCCTTTTATATGTTTTTATCCGCCTTTCCTATACCTTCTTCCAAATATAATGGGAGTTTTTATTTGTTATCCTACATTAGATATTTTTGGGCCGTTATTGCTTACCTTACAGAAAGATTTATTATATTTCTTTCCTCATGAATATATATTCAGGCTTACACTAAATGAATGCATTTTTCAAAAAACCTTTTATAATGAATAATTTCATATTTTTTTAAAATATTATATAAATTTATATAGTCATTACAACTATTTACTTACACTGTTAAAGAAATCTTTTCATTCACATGACATAACATGAAAATCTAAATAGTATATTTTTCTAAACTCAGAACAATTTAACCTGTACATTTGAAAACTGTTTACAAAACTATTTACATCATTATGAATGTGAGCCACCCATATGTTTTCCCATGCAGATCCTATGTAAACCGGCGTTGCACTTAGCGTATTGAGTACATGACCATCCCATTGTAAATGTACTAAATTCCCAGTTCCAATGACAACTATTTACTGTTGATTTTTGTTGCCATCTTTATATACAATTATAGAGGGAAATGTTCTCTTTTCAGTGATATATGACACTACTACACTATCTATCAGATAAAGCAAGAACCATCTCAAATCTGGAGAGCCGACTTCACCGGCTCTGGCACTTTGAGCGATAGTAGGTAGAGCCGATCAGATTGGATCGAGGCACTTTTAGCCATAGTAGGCAGAGCTGATCAGATCGGATCTAATCAGACCCCAGACCATTAATTTACCACTTACATGAATGTATGAATATATTTACTATAGTATAACAAAAAATGCTATCATTTAGTTATCTCTGGTCATATATAGTGTTTAAAATTAACTGTATCTTCTGGTATGTGCTACAGCAAGTTGTTAATTTCATTGATGTGTCTCAGTATCACTTATGGCTCTGAAAAATGTGAAAGTGACAGAGGTATGAACGACACTAATAATAACATTCAATATACAGCCATTCACTGTGACAAATGGAGTGAATATGTTGCTTATAGGGTCAGTTAATACTAATAATAACCTTCAATATACAGCAAGTCCCTGTGATGAATAAGCTGTTGCTTATAGAATCATATGGTGGCTTGGCAGACTGATGTGCTAAAGTACCTACTAGCTCAGTGAGGAAACTACCTCACTCCTCATTTCCCTAGTTTGCCTCTTCAGTGCTGTTTAGACTTTCAAACTGTAGAACCGAACCGACCCTCGGTTTGAGTACTATACCTACAGACATTCTATATAAATTTGAAGCGTTAACTCAAAGTAAAATCTTCCATGTTTCCCATAATAACTAGTTAAAATAAAGATTTGCCTTGTAGATTTTTAAAATTGTGTCATTAACTCATCTTTACAAACATTACTAATTTGAAACACATTACTTGATTGCAGGAGAATATCCATCCCTTTGGGTTCTTCTACAGCCCACGCTACAACAAGTGGTCCACCATGGCGCCCATGCAACGCGAGCGTTGCCGCTTCTCTTTGAACGTGTTGGGTGGTCGCTTGTATGCTATTGGTGGAGCAAGTGAGGCAGATGATGTGATGGTAGGGGAAGATGGTGAGGTGAGCGCGTGTGAGCGTTATGATCCGGAGACTGATTGTTGGGAGTGTGTGCGGCCACTGCCGGGCTATAGGACACAGCATGCGGGCGCAGTGTGGGGCAATAGACAGCTGTACGTGTGCGGGGGACTAGACAGGGACTTGGTGCTCAGCTCTATGCGCTGCTACGACATTGCAAGTGACACATGGGAGTCCAGGGCCCCCATGTTAGCCCCGCGGGCTGATCACATTATGCTGGCCCTTGGGGAGAGGTTGTACGTGTGCGGGGGATGGGCGGAGGATGCAGAGACGGGAAACAGAATCCTTGTGGACACGATAGATGTGTATGATGTTTCGACGGACTCGTGGAAAGTGGTGAGCAGAGTACCTACACCGAGGGCCCACGCAGGTATTGTGGGAGTCGGTTCCAAGATCTACATCATAGGAGGGTTCCGAGGGGATGCCTTGTTTGACAGAGCTACAGGTAAGTGCACTATCCTTGGAGCTGTAAAAGGATAATAAACATTACTAATATTATTATTATTATTATTTTGATGGTGAGAAGAGCCCAATAACTAAATGATTATACAATAGTGAAAACTAATCAAAATAAGTAAAAATAAACTCATATTTTGAAAGAGTGAAGTAAGCTCAACTTAGGGAAAGAGTCCAAAATTTGGGACAAATCAAATGCACAAATGTTACATCCTCTTTCCTTTCTTCCATCTTCTACAGTAGGAACTGAACATACACACACTTTTAGATGTAAACAAAGTTTTTATATTTTGTCATTATTATCTTTTTCAAAAAATGCCAGAAAAAAGAAGAAAAAAACTAACCAACTCCATTTTGAATTGATTATTAAAAACTGTTTAAAAGACTGGAAAATCGTTGTTGGATTAAAATAAAATTTATTTCATATTTTTCTGTAGCAATGCAATCTGTCTATTTAAAAGAAAAATAAATATTAAAGTAAATTAAGTAGATTCTTGAGAGTAACAAAATATTAAAATAATATTAAAATTAAATGTTAAGACCAATCTATTATGTCTCTTATGGATGGAGGTTTATGTTCTATTGAGGCCTGGTGGTGGGCCAGTTCCCACTGCCCGAGTTGAGAAATGACCAACTAAATGAACATGTGTTCCTCCTGTCAAGTTGTCTTGTCAATACAAAGTGAGAAAATAGAGCCAAAATGTCTTACTAAAGGACTAGAGTTTAAAAGTAATTTTTACAAATTATATTCAATTATATAAAATGTGCAAACAAGAAGTTTTCACAATTAAAAATGTTGCATTAAATCAAGGTTTTTTGAAAACTTTACTTTACACCTTTTAGACAAACTTTATAGTTTTCAAATGGAGAACGTTTGGTTTAAAAATATTTAAGATAAAACATTTTTTTAGTGTACACATCTCTCTACAAGATTACAAAATACTCATTTACTTTTCATAACCAAAAACCAACTAAAGTTTTTATGGCCCTTTTCCTAAACCAGTCCAAACATGTTTTCTCCTTACTTTTAAGTTTTTGAAATTGTAAAATTTGATTTCTTGAGGTCTTTCCAAACAAGGATATATTCCAATTTTAATATTAATATATAAATCTACGATATCTATAACAACATATATTACATTTTGTTTTCTAGCTGTGATTGAATGCTATGACCTTGAGACAGACTCATGGACGACGGGAGATAAGTACCCTCATGAAATCTGGGAACACACGTGTGTGACATTATACATCCCCCGCTGCAGGGATGACATGGAGGTTCTGGCTGGACAAGGACGCGGCTAACACTCCTCACCACACTACAGTACACTGACATACATAAAATAAACACATTAAATATTTCAATACTTACATTTTGGATATGGGATGCTTGGATCCCATGGTATTTGGGATTATCAAATACAATTATGAAAACAATTTTAAGCAATTAATTGGTAAAAATAATTATGTAGACAACTGTATTTGGGAAAATAACAAAATCATGAAGATGGCAAAGTAATATAATTGATTTACATAAAAAGTGTTCTTGTTTATGGTGTAATAGACTTGACAAACAAAATACAGTCAACTCTCGACTCTACGACCCCGGGAATAGCGTCCCTCTCGAAGTAACGACCCTTTTTTGGGGAACCGTGAAAAATGTGGGGAAAAAGTTTGAAAAGTTTAAGGAAATAGGCTGTAAAATGTGTTTGTTGCATTTATTTAGGTCGCTGCGTTGCAATTATCTTTGTGAGCGCTGTATTACTAGTAACTGGGGTGGGTCAGGTATAAAAAAAGACACCACCTCATCAATGCTAGCCAATATCACTTGACTCTGTCCCCCCTCCCCCCCCTCCATCCCACAAGCAAGACACTGCTTCTCCGTGCGCGACTGCCGCTACATCACGTTCCAGGCTTGCTTTTGCCATTGTTATTTCGATTCTCGATTTGGTTACTATTTTGGTTTGATTTTGTGAACGATTTTTGATGACACACGCTATTTTTTTATTTGATACGAACTTATAATTTTAACGAAATGAGTGAAAGGAGTACCTTCTTCAAGAAATAGGTAGGTTTTATTTTATTTACTTTTCACATATTGACTAAAAAATGCAATTTTTTCGTATGAAGGTCAGGAGTGGAACAAAATCTGTTAAAATTACAATAACGACCCCTTCGAAATAACGACCCTTTTCCAGGGAACCGTGAAAGGTCGTAGAATCGAGAGTTGACTGTATAATTTGTCAGGGGAACCAATTCTTGAACAACTTCTTTTTATTACATTTTAAATATTTT
Source organism: Timema californicum (assembly GCA_902141385.1). NCBI lineage: Eukaryota > Metazoa > Arthropoda > Insecta > Phasmatodea > Timematidae > Timema > Timema californicum. Next base: position 96,328 of record CABFOW010001165.1, on the reverse strand, counting down.
CACTTGAACCAAAATTTTAACCAGAATTTTTATTTTTAAAAAATTAAAAGAGAATTTAAGATCCGGATTCTATATTTGTATCTCTATTAAATGTATTATTTAAATGTATTGATGTGTACTTAGCGAACACAGCTCTAGATCACTGATGGGCAGGAGATGAGAACTCTACTTGTTTTGTTTAAAATGAAGAACAAACAAAAAATATTAGGGATGGCCACTCGAATCCCTCGAATCATTAAGGGCATTCAAGACTAAAAAATCCTTTAAAAAAGTATTTATTTTCTAAGGGAAATTTATATTACGAACTATATTACTGGTTATTTGTGGTTCAGAACCAATTATAATTATAGGATAAACTTACCTATCAGACCCCACACCAGTAATTTAACACTTAACTGAATGTATGAATGTTATAATGATAATATTTACTTACTATTTGTATTTTATTATATTATAGGCCTATTTCCTTTTATGTTCATAATTATTTCCAAGATTCATATTCGGATTGGCTATACAAAGGTAAATAATTGTAGATTTTGATTCATAATTAAGTAGACTCGACCCATCTCTTAATAATATGTAATATTCTTGAAGCCACAATGAAGTGTTATTACTATTTTGTATCCTCGTATGTTAGAAAAAAATAAATATGCCTATGTACTCATTACACTAATGGGTTAATGATTAGGAAGGCTTAATTTAGAGGAAATGCACCCTTACTGCACCTGATCTTTCCGTCTTTGGCAATTTAGTCCAACACGAGATTAGTGCGTGTTAGACCATGCAGCCACTGAATTAAGCCATATTTATTTCACTTAAGTGTCATTTAAAGAATACTTTATTGGCAAAAACTTAAAAAAATACAGTGGGTTAATCTGATAAATTCATTTATTATTACAGCATGCAATTAAGGTTTTTATTTTTGTCAAGTTTATTACTATGTAATGTAAAACAAAATTACAAATTTTCAACATCAATGTTAATTTCAACTGTTAATATTGTTACTATCAAAGCGATGTTTTTAGGTGAAATTAAAACTGGCAAATACTTGATGTTTCCAAATTTTCGGATACTCTTACTGCCATGAAAGTTGGTCACCAGATCACATACTCTTACTTACGTTCGAGTTCCTCTGTCACCAGTTCACATATTCTAACTGACATGAGAGTTTTGTCATCAGACTTAATGTTATTATTTAAAACCGTATACGGGTAACTTTTAGGAGATCATTGTAAACTGGGCAAGTTTGGGGAATGATAGCATGCTTGATCTTGACTTAAGATGCAAATGTTCAACCGTGCTATGAATGCACAGAGGGTATTTTATCTCAACCCAAAATGCTGTTTTCAAATTGATGGTTGGTTATACTGCCAAAATTCACCTTGATCGTGTTATCCTAGATAAGATTATTAATATTTAGCACCGCGTCTTACTACCCGTTCGGGTTATACGCTTTAAGTACTAATTACTCTAATGGATTAGGAATTGGGAAGGTTGAATTAGAGGAAGTGAACCCGCATTGGCATGGAGGGAGAGTGGAAAACCACCCCCAGTTCACTCGACCGAGATTCGAACCTCAATCTCCCCGTCCTCAGCAGTCGAGCTCAACACGACATGCGCGTTATCCAACTACGCCACCGAGGCAGGTTCCTAGATAAGAGAATTCAAGTTATTGCTGTTAAAATTTGGCAAATATAAGCGTATGTCATTTTTAAATTTTCTGTTTCATGTTGGGCCCAATTTAACAGGCAGAATTAACACTTCCCAGTGAATTTATTTAAAAATGGGTTTAACTGTAATAGGTTCCTTCATCTGATGCCAAGATAAGTTTGAGTACGTTGCATACATATACATAACTGTTTTTTTTTAGAGATGTCAAGTTCGATGCCTCAGGTTGATCTTAATATAAGAATTGTTGATACCTCAATGTTTAGCCCTAAAAACCCGGTGAGTGAAAATTTTGTTATTGGAACAAATGGCATTATTCAGAATTGGGTAATTTTTTACTGTGAGCATTTTTGATTTTTGGCTGTTTCACTTTAGTTCCAGCAAATTGTAAATGTACTCGCTATGGTTGGCCAATTTGTCCAAATTTTTATTTTGACTATTTACATTTTTTAGTTTTTTTTTAATAGATACATTAAAGTACAATTTATAAATAAATAACATAATATAGATGTATGCAAAAGGATTACAATTGTAATTATTGAGGTTTATGAATCAAGGATAGAAAAATTGAAGATAATATATAAAAATCTTATCTGGGAAAAATGTGAATTTTGACATCTCTTGTGTTATTTCTCTCCTTCTCCTACCTTATCCTTTATTTTCCAAGCTACCTAAATGTGCCTTATCAATATTATAGAAACATGTTTTAAAATGCGTTCTCTTATTTTCCTCCACACATGATGACATTCATTCTTTGTACCCCTGAAGATTAGATTTCATGAAGCACATTTGCTTAGTATTAATGTTTCATATGTTTGAATATTTGATCTTTATGTGTTAGTGTTATTATGAAATTATTATTATTAGCACCATGTCTTACTACCCATTCGGGTCATACGCACTTACGCTAATGTGTAATGGTAGGGTGATTGTGAGATGAAATGGAGGACCTACAGTTTAACGTGAGAACTGAACCACAGTGGAGGCCTGGCATTCCACACATTCACAAGTTGTGATAAATACACGTCTTGTCAGAGGTGAAGGGAGGGAGGGTTTGGTAATCAGATAAATCTGTGCTGGGACCGAGGATTGAATCCCGGATCCCCAGCACAGAAGTCTGATGCCTTACCCCTAAGTCTCCAAGTCACTGTTATTATGAAAGCTAACCCATTTGTAATTTTGGTTGTGTGTTCACTATTAACTTGTTTACTAATTGTTTATTTTAAAAAACTGAACTTTAATAGGTCCTGTCCCCACCCCTATCCCAAACTGTGCTTGAGTTGTAAAAACACTACTAACCTAATTTGATATTTATTTTATTGAAAAAACACAACATGGATCTGATAATTGAACCTTGGACTGTTGTCTTAATGTACTCTAAGCTGCTATTCTTTTCAGGGTTTTAATCTTATGAGCCACTGCTGCTCTCTCCTTTTACATCCATTTATTATTGCCTATGGCTTCCTGGTATACTGACACTCAATACTGTTCAAGGTCATACAGAAGCTGTGATCAGTGGGAAAGAAAGAGTACAATGTTACATTGACAGCCGAGCTATGTGTCTTACAATATTTAGAACAGCAGTATTACACTTTATTAACAATTAAACTCCTGTGGTCGTGTTTGCATACCACCCTAAGGAAAAACAATGCAATCTAGAATAAGAGAAATAGATGACAAGCTTCTTTAAGTTGCCCAACTTGTAATGAAGTATATAAAGAGATTGTTTTGTATTAACTGTGATGTTGAATTATTTGTAATTATTTTTACCTATCCTGATCATCATAAGTCATCATGAACTGTTTTTTAATGTCCATACCATTTCACCCTTGCTTCCTTTACTATCTCATGTACTCCCTGTACCCTAACTATATCCATTCCTAATTCTGGTTCCTCTTGCTTCTGGTGTTCATGTTTCTACAGCATACGTAGCTATTCCTCTCCCCTCCAATACTGTCAAACGGGAAAGAGACGAGACCATCGATTGTTGGAAAGTCAATAAATATATTATATTGAGAAAGACTCATAAATTCATCTTTATCACATTTCTGTACATTTTTTTATGTTGTTGTAACATACTGAGGTGGAGTTACTTGTCTTATATATAGCGGATAGTCGTACCAGACAATCATTACTTGTGCCATATAAAGCACAATATTTACCAGCGTCCAATTTTTACTAAGTAATATTTATAATTTTAAGAGACTGCTTACAATTTATTAGATAACCATTTGTATTTCTCTCAAGTGTAACTGTTTTGTATTATAACATAGCACAACGTAGAATCATTCGGTTATACATATTTGTTTTGAGGAAATAAAATAGTTTGGCTTGTTTGAAATTAATTGTTGTTTCAGAAAATTATGGATCTCCATTAATTGATATTACTTGAGTTGCCAGGTAAAGCAAGTCATGTAGCAAACTGCCCAACGCAATACTCATTTGACCAATCTCACACATTGTTTGGATAATAATATAAATAGTGAATTTAGGTACATTGACTACTAACAGTTTGTTATAAGTAACTCACATAACTCAGCTTGTGGACAAAACTTTAAGCTTGGCTAGTCTTGTTTGCAGGTTGGATTCGAATTCCAACAGAATGTACCAGGGTGTTTTTTTTAAAATGGTTTTTAATTTTTCCTTCATGCAAAAAAAAAAGCTATTACATTTCCTCTCTAATTCTACCTTCCTCATTCCTACCTCATTAATGTAAATAAAAGCATGTAGCCGATTAGAGAGCAGTAGACTATACAATACTTTAATTAGTAATGATAGTCAGCAGACTTCCCTGAGTGATACTGGACTGGCAATGCTTGCGTCACCTCATTAACAACTACTGAGTAATATCATCTACTGGATTACTTATTTCAGAATATATTTATTTCTTGCCAAACTTTCTACAAATTGTTAATTTAGTAGGTATTCTCTAACTGACAAGCAATTAAATTACATTTTGCTTGAAAAGTACAAAGCATTTACAAATTAAAACTTATTATTGTACAACCTCTTTCATAGAAAGCCAATGAAGGGAGGTTGTGGCCATATTTGTTGGTGGTAGGGCAACCTTGTAATATGGTTCAAGTGAGAAAAGAGCAATTATTTCTAGTGGCCATGTTAAGTTTTTTAATAAATCTATGTCTTTAAAATTCACGTTTTTAAAGTGTTTGCCTTAATATATTAACTAATTAATGTAAGTGTTTGTGGTCTATTTATGGAACCAAACTGGTGAAAGATGCAAGGTATTTTCCATGGTTGATACTTTATATTTCTTGGCTAAGCTGCAACACCCTCAACATATATTTGAAAGATAATGCCAGAATAATTTTGAACAATCTTTTCATTTGTTGAGGATGTCAACATTTGAAATTAAAAATTATCTGACACTTCCTTTGGTCACAAATAATATTTCTCAGTGAAGAGTTGACTTGTCAACATAATGTTGCTTACTTATCAAGAAACAACTTTTGGTTGTTATGAAAATCACATTTGTTTGTACATAAATTTCTGAAATTATATAAATGTCACTTAGGAGTGACATTTTACAATAGGGTCCCACTTTTAGGAGTTCTCCTAATACAGTGGTTTTCAATTACAGTAGTCTCTCGGAAACTCGACCTAATGTGGACTGAGATGATGTTGAGTTTTACCAATGAGCTTGCTTAATATGCATGTTTACTATGTTATGTGTACTAAACAAGGTTGAATCACAGTATAGTTGTACTGTACTGTAGTATTGTACAGTACAGTAACATGTATAATAAGACAATGTAGAAACACTGTAAAATGATGTAGCGTATGTGATAGTGAAGGGAGCCAATCTGAAAGGATAGTTAGGTTAGACCTAGATAGAAAAACACAGTTCTCTTCATTTCTTCTCTTTTCAAACTATTGCACTATACTGCACTTCACACATTGTTAAATTTTCAGAGATATTCCTTTATTATTAGAAGATATACATATGGAACTTCAACAATGTGTGAAGTGCAATATAATGCAATAATTTGAGAAGAGAAGAAATGAAGAGAGAAGTATGTTTGTTTATCTCTAGGCCTAACCTAACTCCTTTCAGGTTGGCTTCCTTCACTATCAGTTAGTTTACATTAGTGTACAGTGTTTTTACACTGTCTTTATTATACATTTCCGAGCCATTAGGCACTAATTCCTTTTACAATACAGTAACATTAATATACATTTAGCACAATATATTACATGTTAATATAATTGTGTATATACATACATGTAATATACAAAAATGCAGTACACTATTGTACATACAATATTGTATTGTATTGATTTGAATAACACGTTATTGAATTGGAAAACTAACACACGCCACAACTGTTCCACTCGAGTTACACAAACAAACTGAGAGGTTATACAGTTTAATGACCTTGGATTGTGATTACTGGCGCCAACAACTTTGTGCACGTACATGTGTCGAGTTTCCAAAAGACTACTGTATACATGTGTTCACTATGTTCAATATTTGTCTCACTCGTCCAGCATTTTTCGGCACAAAGCCTGCAGTGAATGGCTTTGGCCGCCATTTTGCCTGTAAATCATTATGTTTACAGTAGTGATGGGCATTATTAAATGATGAAAGCTATCTATTAATCATTCAATAGTTTTCATTGTATGTTTTTATTTGCACACTTTATATATGATAGTGGGTTATTTTGATTTCATATACATTTGAAAGTTAAAGTCTATGCTCCGCTTGACAGCGGGGCCCTACTGTATATTCAACAATAATTAAGAATACACATTTTTTGTTGGATAATAATAGAAGCGAAATGTCCAAAAGTTAACTTTTAAAAGCCAAAACTTTAATTTTGAATACAAATTCAGCACCTAATAATCATCAAAAAAGAAAGAGCAAGGTTCTAGTCTGACGTGGGGCACTGGTTCCACTTGGGGCTTCTCACCCACTTCCCTTTTCTCTTGAAGAGAAAACTCAAAAATGTTTAATTCTTGTTATATTTCATTATAGTCCCAGCCTTGAAAGTATCTCATCTGTTTGCAAAATAGACCAAAACATCTTCATTCATGTAAATAATGTATTTTAATTTTTTAATTACTAAACCAGTTATTGTAACTTGTAGTTAAAGATATATTTATTATTATGTTCAGAGTCCTTCTTAATCTTGTATACAATAAAATTTTATTAAAATATATTGTTGAGTATTCTTGTGATTTACATGTACATGCGCAATATTGTAGATTTTTTTGTGGGTAGCTATTAATGATGAGAGTTAACGCTTGTATAACATTAACAAATCACAAGTGTAAGGAGTGAGTATCAGGTGGCTGTCATGTCGGCAGTACAATATTAATGTCTGTCAGTTGGAATCAGAATCAACCAAACTGATGTCAGCCAACTTTATATAAATGATTAATGAACCTGGCAAAGGAAAGACGTCAATCTACTTCAAGTAGTTAGTCAGAGGTTGAAAAATGTGTCGTGATTAGTTATCAAAAAAATATTTTCTTTTAAATTGACAGAATTTTATTTGTGGTAAAGATGGGTTGACTCTTAATCTGACCACAGGATTAAAACTGGTCCAAAGTAAATTTGCCAACAGATTGTGATAATGCTCTAAGACACATTTAAAACTATACAGAATTCAGGTGTACCTTAACATGAGACCCCCCACAGGGTTGGACTGTGGACTCTAGACCCAAAAACTTTAAATAGAGCCAATATGAACAAGTCTTATTTGACCATACTAATTTCTTTGTTCCAATCATTCTTTGACACACTTAGCCAGTATAAATGATTCTATTGAATTGTTTACAAACAATACTTTATATTTCATCTATTGATGATTATTCTGTAAGCATTCATTAATAATAATTGTTCATGAATATGAGTCATTCCAATTCGCTTTCATGTTAGAACATTACTTTGTCATGCATTTGAATTGATAGAGGGTACTTATTAAAAATGAGAAATGGTAGGTAAGCATTTAATAATTCAGCTGAAGCAAGGCATCACTTTTTTAATAGACGTCTGACACAAGAAAATGGTTCAAAGGTGTTATTTCACCTCCTCTGGATTTTTTTTTATTATTGCACAAATTTACTAAAAAAATTTATCAGCCTTTGATCAAAAGTATTAAATTTTATATAATATTTTTAATCGGGCACTGATGACTGATTTAAAAAAAACCATTTCAAAATGGTTTTGTTTAAACTTGGTATCTATAGCGAACTATTTTACATGCTAAGTTGATTTAAGGGCACATTGTTACTTAAGACAAATTTTATAAATTTGTTCAAAAATGACATTTAACTCATTGGCAGACTTTGTTGAGCTGTGTACGCTGTAACCTACTGCACCACAAAGCTACAATAATATTTAGGGCGCGTTGTCTTCTTGCTTGTGCTTCAAAGAAATTTAACTTTATTGTTTTACTACAAACATATAAAACAAACCTTTGGTTTAATTATTTTTGCATTTCCTTTTATTTTTCCGTGTCTACTTTAATGCAGTGAAGATACTAAATAGTGTTGGTCAACTAGTAAACAAAGTTTTTCGACATATAAAACAGCCGACAAATAAATTATAAAGATATTTTGTAATTCCAATAGTGAAATTGGTTTAGTGCTAATCAAGATGTGTTTTCTGAGGATGAAATATGAAAGTGTGGAAATATCTGATATAATCAGCAATAATAATGACAATAGGATTTTTTAAGAGAACTCTTTTGACAGTACTGATTCAGATACTCAAACACATAGATATGGGTGAAAAAACCGTAAATATGAGAATCGAGACTGGGCATGGTCTTATAATGAGAATTCATTTAACCTTAAATGTTACTCCCTCTTTGATTCTAAATATTTTTGTATCAAATATCTCCAGAAACTAATGATAGACTATTTTATATCACAGACTAGAAAATAAAATGTACATTACATCAGAGTAAACAAGTAATAATTGAATCACTAATATATGCTCAAATTATGTTTTATAAGAGACTCTGGTTTTTGCACTTTTCTAGTGTTGAGAATCCACAGGATAGATACATCACGTTTTTATGAATGCCACGAACTTCAGCAATACAATTGTATTGATTAGAACCTGATCAAAGTCAAGAGTCGTTTAGTTTTAATTCAGTACAACCCAAGTAAGCTCGCGTTATCAAGTTTCATCAAATATGTGAAGCCAATTCTGGGTATTCAAAGTTCAAGGTTTAGCTGCAGATCCAAACTCTCCAGCTGAGGTCAAAAACTGAGTAGCTACATTTTTGGGCGAAAATGAGCTATGCATGCCATCAGGTAGAAAAAAGATCAATTTTTATTTTGATGTGACAAACAGGTGGTTCCCTTTATTATTTATGTTTCAAATATACTAAAAGTAATTGCAGTGTTCCGCAAGAGCCAATGTGTTAATGTTCCCAAATAGTTACTACGATACTCACTTAGTGCACAGTCATGTTAAAAATAGCTAAGATATAATTTCAAATAAATTTATATCTATTTTCCTTGGGCGAAATATGTTCAGTCCAGAAAAGTAATACATGTCAATAATAAATATGAATTGCTAGATATAAAGAGAGAGAGCGATTAAAACTGATGGGGAGGGAGAGAGAGGGATAAAGATAAGACTAGGGAAAGATCGTTGAGAGGGTAAATATGAAAGAAATTTTTTTTTAGGACACTGCAATTGAAAAACTCTTATGAAAGTTATAGTAGATAAATTAACTTTGTGCATAAAGTATTGTTAGGTGAGATCAAAATGATAATGTATTAGGAAAAAAGTAGAACACAAATAAAAGAAAAGACACTAACACAGATTTACACACACTTCTTTAGAAGAATATATGGAAAAATGAAAGTATAATAATAGAGGGAAAAAAGAAAGAAACACAACAATGGACAAAAGAGGTGTGTGTAAATCTGTGTTAGTGTCTTTTATTTTATTTGTGTTCTACTTATTCCTTATACTTTATCATTTTATTCATTACTAAATGTTTTTGCTCAATGCACTTTTTTCATACCTGTTGGTTCACAATGTCAAGTTAAATTGCAAGTCAAGGGGTAGGATCGAACTCAAAACAGGTAACGGGGAATTATTTTTGTCATGGTAAATAAGAATATGTTTTTATTTTCACAAATATAAATATTTTGTACAATTTTGTTTTAAATATATACATGAAGTGTGTTTAACAAAATTGAATGTTTGTATTTCCGAGGAAAACCAACTTAAATAGCTTTCTTTTTTTAAATTTTGTTCCACACTAATAAACTATGACAAAGTTTGTACGTTTGTGTCAAACCATTTACATTAAATAAATTTATCATGGTAAAAAGGAAGTACATCTCCCAAATTTGATTGGACTAGTTTTTTTCTAAATGTATTGATCATTAACTTTTTAAAACATTGTATTTCAAGAGAAGTGTTCTGATTTATAAAGTATTTCTACCAAATCACCTCTATTGGCGCTACATCAAAATAATTAACTCGTTTAACCAATGTGTTAATTATATTCTATGAGTGACAAAATGACTTAAATCACCCCATATTTGAGCACTCAAAGAAAGAAAAAAATCAAGTGAATTGGATTTTTTTAAATTCATGTTCCTAGTTTAAAGGTTTCAGTCACACGTGTGTCTGTCTATTGAACATAGTTGTGTGACGTATAAAGAAGATGATCTTGCCACAAGTGGTGGAACACTGTCTTATTCTCCCTGACACCCTCGGGGGTCATACCTGATGACCCCGGGTCAGGCTTGATCTCCTCCTCCTCCATAGTGACTAGCTCCTCCAAACACCGACGTTGGCGCGCGTTGAGGCCAAGCATGGTCTGTGCCTTTCCACAGCCTAGCACAAACATCTGCCATTCTCCCTCCATGCTGGCGATGTGGATCCCAAAGTCTTGGTCCTGGTCTACCAGCCGGTGCAGCACCAATATCCCTGTCTGGATGGTGGTCCGTAGCTCTCTGATTAGTCCCTTGTCGCCTCCAGGAAACCACTTTGTCTAAACAGGGTCACACAGAACAATTACAAACCATCACACCTCAAGATTCAGAGCAATACAAACTATCGCACCTCAAAGGAAATAATACAAACCATCACACCTCAAGGTACAGAACAATACAAACCATCACACCTCAAGGTACAGAACAATACAAACCATCACACCTCAAGGTACAGAACAAAACAAACCATCACACCTCAAGATTCAGAACAATACAAACTATCGCACCTCAAAGGAAATAATACAAACCATCACACCTAAAGGTACAGAACAATACAAACCATCACACCCCAAGGAACAGAGTGAATCTGGAGAAATGTAAGGAAATGCATTATTATTGTTATTAGCACTGCGTCTTAGGTACGGTGATTGTGAGATGAAATGGAGGACCTACAGTTTAACATGGTATCCAAAACACGGTGGAGGCTTGGTATTCCACACATTCACAAGTTGTGATTAATACACGTCTTGTTAGGGGTGAAGGAAGGGTTTGGCAATCAGATAAATCTGTGCCTGGACCAAGGATTGTACCTCGGACCCCCAGCACAGAAGTCTGATACTTTACCCCTAGACCGAAGGAAATGCACGAGCATTCAATTAGAGATATGACAGTAAATTACAATGTGGATTGCACTCAAACATAATAGATTCTTGGGCCAAAGTAAAGTTGGCTAAACTTACACCTAATTATAGGTCACATGATTATTAAAATGTTTTCACGTCCCACTTTACTACTCATCTGGGGCAGTCTGCATTTAACTACACTAACTGGGAAGGCAGCATTTAAACCAAATGTGCCTACATTTGTATGAAGGGAGAGTTGAAAACCATTTAGGAAAACAAATTCTCAGTTTTCTCAACTAGAATTCAAACCCCAACCTTCCCAGGATTGACAAACCATACTCAGCCCTGATTTTTATAGGAAGCTCACATTCGACTACCAACATTAATTGAAAGTTAGTAAGATTTGGCCTTCTAGGACTGTCTAATTTGATTGATGAATTAAAGAGTTAATCTAAAAGTTACTTAAAGCCCCTGCATTACTTTAAGCCTTTGATTTATCTTTACTTCATAATTAAATTGACTAAGAATGTAAATACAGTGGTAATACTTTTATTTGCACCAATGTGGCAACAGAGTATTAAAACCAGACTGTATATGAGCTTGACAGGTAATCTGCCTGCCCAATAGTATGGTGGTAACTAATGTCTAATCTATAAGAAATTGGATGGGAATGTCGAGTCAAATATTAATTAAAATAGAAGCAATACAGTAAAACTTGCTTGTATGGTACTTTGTACATTTTGAAATTCTTTAAAAATAATTTTTGCAGTCTTTTATAAAATGAAAAGCTGAAAATAATTTTTTTTATAAATATACATATAAATTATTTAAAATTAGTCTTGAAAAAATAAAGCCAATTTTAAAAATCTCATTTTGGAAATCCCACCCATGTCACCACCTTTCTCACATTCCTTTTATTGTCAAAATATCCTTCTTATAAATATATTATTCAAAGTTGGGTTTTAGAGGATCTTAACTAAGACAATAATGCATTAATATAGTTGAACATTGCTAGCCTTTACATCTTGTGGAGGAAAATTGTTTACATGGAGGATATTCATTGTATTTTTAAAATATACATGAGGGTGTTAAAATATTATGTAATACATGAAAAGTTTTAAATACTACTTTAAGCATTTTTTAGACAAGTCCAGTACAAGTATAGAAGCTTACTACCATACCATGAGTTTATTCATATTTTATATGTACAAACAGGGAAAACATACAGGGAAATAAAACCAGGAAAACATTAAATCAAATACAATTCTATTTGCATCATGTGTGTCGTTAGCTTTGCATTTTAGTGGGAAGCATAAAATATTTCATTGAAAACTAATTTTATTGTTATTATTACTATTCGCACCGTGTCTTAGTACCTGTTCGGGTTATATGCTAATGTTTAATGGTAGGGTGATTGTGAGATGAAATGGAGGACTTACAGTTTAACTTAGGATCCGAACCACAGCAAAGGCCTGCCATTCCACCCATTCACAAGTTGTGATTAGTACATGTCTTGTCAGAGGTGAAGGAAGGGTTTTGTAATCGGATAAATCTGTGCCGGGACCAAGAAGTGAACCGCAGACCCCTAGCCCAGAAGTCTGACACCTTACTCCTAGATTGCCAAGTTATCAATTTTATTTTTACTTTGTTTTGGTATATCGTTATAGTAAAATAAGTCATGCACGCAAAATCTAATTGCAAGAAAGAACTGAAGTCAAAACCCACCAAAAAAAATCAATTTATACAAAATCCTATTTGATAATAAAGAGAAGAAATAAACAATAAAGAAATAATTAACATTGTTGTTAGGATGGAAATGGTTCAAAAGTCCTTTTTCTGGATTTAGAGCCATGATACACATGTAACAGGCTACCATATTTTCTTGCATCAATTGAGTCCATAACCATGTCCCTAATACATCAAAAGATCAATTCAATAACAAAGAAAACAAATAAAAAAGAACACAATATTAACATTAAGATAAAAAGTGTCCAAGTGTCCTCCTTAATTCAGATTTAGAGATCAGTGTTGCAGTAATTTGACTAATATCGATTGAGTCCAAGATGTCATTGTGAATATGACAGAGGGCAACGCGGTTCAGTCTCCTTTGAGTCATTGTGGAACGCAAATATGTCTTCAGCAGTCTGAGAGAGCTGAAACTTCTCTTTGCCTCACAAGACGAGCTGGGTAAAACAGCAGCAGCCGAACAAGATGTTCTACATTTGAAAACAATTTTTTAAATTCTAGTGTCATTTGTTAGAAACACTTCACGGCAATTTCCACACAGGAAACACTATAGTTTGATAAAAACATACTACGTTCCACTTGCAATGATGATGTGTCTATTTCTGGGTAGTCACGATATCAGAATAGTTTTCTTCAATCAGAAGTACTTGTTCAAGATTCAGGTGTTTCTTGATGCCAGGTAGGTCAAACCAGTTTTTTATTGAATTATTGGGGGGTAGTGTGTCCCCCGTTGAGTTATTGGGGGGGGACATGTCCCCTTGTGTTCCCCGCTAATGACACCCATGCTTGCATGAACCTTAAATAAATACAAGAACTTCATATAATTCACTCTACAACCCACTTCAGCAGTTTAATAGTCTAAGGCGTCACTCTCAAAATACACTAGACTGCATATGACGAAATTGGGTTTAGAATTCTGGTTGGGTGTCTTGAGATTGTTTTTGCTAAATGGTTTTTCACTTTCCCTGCACACAAATGCAAATACACTTTCTCTAAAATTCAACCTTTCTCATTCCTTACACATTATTGTAATTAGTTCATATTGTAACCTATAGCCCAAATGGGTAGTAAGATGCAGTGAAAAGATGTCTATCATTTACACTTATTTCTGTGATTATCTTATAACAGTGGTAGGATTATGTGTTTTGCACTTATTCCTTTGACTCTTATAACATTGGCAGGATGCTGTATTTTTGTACTGTATAATTTGAACCATTAACCCTGGAATGGTCGCGCAGGGTCCACCATGACAAAACGTGATCAGTTTACCATTCTACCTCCCCCACCAAACATATTTGGTGTCCCTCCCTTCGTGTAACTTCCTAGCTTCCTTTCTACCAAATAAAGGCATGGTTACTGCTTAGTTTCCTCTTAGCAGTTGTTGTTGAGAACACAGCCTTTTGCGTCATCCTGACCATGTGCGACCGTTTGTGTTAGTGCACATTTTCTTTGTGTTTGTTTTGAAAGTTAATTTTCTAGCTTTTATTTAGTAATGGCTAAACAAAAAGCAGAGTGGATTCTTTCTTTACTAAATGAATAATTGCCTGATGATTTAGGTGGTGATGAAAGTGATATAGGTAGGGACATTGACCCAGAAGAAGAGATATGTGATAATGGCGTCTTTTAGACCTTGCAGCAATCAAAGTTTTAGTTGTATTATTCAGCAACAACAAGGAGCATCAGAAGCCATTAACGAGAAGAAAATTATTGAAAAGACTTGAAAATAAACTTGTCATCGAGTATATGAGATGTCGACTAGAAAATCCAGGACTTCCTAGAAAGCTCAAAATTGATATCAGGGCAATTTTGGGACAAGAACGCTACTCCAACCTCCTAGAAGTAGCATCTGCCGCAAAAATTCCATAAAAAAAAGCAAATGTTGTAAGAAATGTCCACCAAATTCAGGAAACCAGACATAACATGCCTGCCGTTTGTGCCGAAAATACATTTGTGGGAATCATGAGAAGCTCAAATGTGAAGAGTGTCTTGAAAATGTATGAAGCTGCTGCCCTAGTGAGAAAAGGTGACAACTAACTACAAAATACAATAATTTTATTTTTATTACAATTTTATGTTTGAAACTAAAAAAAAACTATAGTTTTTGTACAAGGTTATATTCTAACTATCATTGTATTAATATTTTGATTTTAATACATAGCATACTTTTTTAGGTTCATTAAAATAAAACTTTGTTATATTAATTACTTTATATGAGTGCTTTTGTAAGTCATATAACTTTTCTTTAAAGGCTTAAATTGCTTTAAATTATATATTTTAGAATTATATTGAAAAAAAAACTTTTTAAAAAACCTTAGTTAAATAAATAAAAAATTAAGCCTACCAAAGTTATATATTAAAGATTTTTTTTCAAAATAACACTAAGCTATTTTTTAATGCATATTTCTTTAATATTTAAATTAATATATGTTCATATTAAGCCAAATATTGTTTTCTAAGCATAACTTTTGAAAAAAAAATACCAAAAAAGAGGTTAAAATACACAAAAAAGTAAAGAGTCATGATGAACCTGCGCGACTGGATTAGGTTGCAACATAGGCGTGACCGCTCCAAGATAAAAAATGAATGCCTACTGTTCATCCTGAAATAGTATAAATCACAAATGAAACTAATACTTTATATTTTTCACAAACCATCATAAAAATATCTGAAATTTCCAGAGACTTTTCTAAGTTTGTCAGCCTACTAAACCAGAGTGGTGTCTTGAAGCTATGAATGCATTAAATGACATCCAACAGCTGCGAGACATTTGATAAATGTTAGTTATTCTACATTTTATTTTGTTTTAACATCTAAAGGTGTGAATAGAGCTATGCCTTGGTTCAATGAATGTATTAGCAGATTCAGTAGCCTACCTTGTAGAGTAAGTCAGCTCTGTTTATATCAAATACGGTTAGTGATGTTAGACAGAAAGTACTACCAACTTAACTAAGCAATTCTGAACCTCCATGACCGAGAATTTGGGGACCTGTTGACTAGATATTTAGAGGAGAGTGGGGAATTCCTTGGGTATAGGACCTATGCCTACCAAGAATTGTGTTTTAGGTAATCTACTTTCTTATTGGTTTTTCTAATCATCATTTATTAAAGTGCTATTGGGCATCTAGTGTTAGCTGTTCTTGGTGTTGGACCAGAATTAGTTTTAAATTGTGCATTGATGCAATTCTGTGTTCAGATTTGTTCTCATAGATAAGGAAATTAACTAACCTGTCTGGTCTGTGTAGAACCCTCAGTATGGAGCTGCTTAAAGTCCTGAAAGGCTCTGTAAAGCAGCCCACACGTCACCTGTTCAAGCCGTTTTCGACACATGCATGTTCCTGCCATTCCATGGAGCCAGGGTGGACCATGGTGAGGGCCAGAGAAGCACCCTGATAGCCACCGCACAAAGTTGCGACAAACGTGGCTCCTCACAGTCATGTCAGCAATCCTCACGCCCACCAGCCAGGACAACACTTGGAGCACGCAAGAGTCCTCTGTGTGGAAGTGAATGATGTCACGACTGCACTTATCAAGGTACTTCTCTTTGGGAGAGTTGTGGCACAAAGATCCACACACTTCTGGGAATGGAGACAGAATGTAAAGAAGTTCAGTGAAGGGCAAGATTACATTTACTTGTGGTCGACAGAAAACAATTTCTTTCAATATCTGGCAGACTAGAGGCATGCACTTGCTCTGGGATGTAGGATGTACCATAACAGACTTTATCAATGCCACTACACCAGCTAGTATACCAGAATACGCAAGACACCGCCTCTCTTGCTTAATTGCAACACACAAGTCGCGCAGTAGCGTAAGAAACCCAAGATTGCAATTAAGGTAGGAAAAAGACAAGTCTTTTGGTTTAACTTTAAATTCATCATAGACAAAGAATGGTTGACAATTTGGTTTAACAGGCGTAGACAATGTAATGACAGATGAATACTCAGCCTGACCAGATAAAAGGCTTGCGGCATGGCTAGACAGCGAGGTTATGGCCGCCAACAAACCGAGTCCTCGACGAGCCTCCACACCACTCTCTTGAGAAGACCATTGTTCTGAAGATAGCAAAGTACTTTCTCCCATCAGTCTTTCATCTGAACTTTCTAACAGTTCTTTGTCCAAGTCTTGTAGCTCTTGACAAGACAAATCAAGTTCTTTCAACATAGTTAGTTGGTCACTTAGTAGAACTAGTATTTCACCAAGTATCTTCTCTATATGATACTTAGACCTTGTGCAATCTAACGAGTCTAGGACAGTTAAACTGTGGATGGAGGCGTAACACGGCTCTAGCGATCTACGATTCAAATAGAGGGATACTCTGTTCAAACGTTCATAATCAGCCATCAACTTTTCAATGTTCACTTGCTTACGCTTTTTATGTTCTGTAAAGTTCTGAATGTTCTTTAATTTGATTAAAGGTTGCTCTGAAAGTGATTTTTGAAAAATATGTGGGCCCAATATATCTCCAAGAAGTATACCTTTGGAAAAATTGGTTTGAAAAACACTCCATTGATTCAAAGTGTTGTTTCTTCTTTTTTTTGAAAATATTTTTGTAAATCTTGACTTAATTTGAGAATGAGATTTTATATCTATGATTGTCATGAAGGGTACTTGCACTTCTGACCATTTAATATATTTTAGTTTACTGTTAGCAATTTTAAGTGTTGTTTTGATGTCCTTGTTTCTAACATTATCATGTATTTCTGGAGGAGAAAACCTTTTCTCTGGCTTTTCCTCTTCTAGATCATCTTTTAATTTTTTTACCTTTTGTAGTTTTAAATTAACTTCAATATCTTGTAGCTGTGTGTGGAGTACAGATATTTCAATTTCTTTGGAATTGAAACCATTTCTGGAACTGTTTATTCTTTCTTCAAATTTATTTGTTTGTTCATTTAATTCCTTAGCATTAAAATGCATTATATTACGCTTCTGCGCTGCTAACTGTTTTACCATTGCTAATCGTTTGGATTCAGACTGACGGTTACGTGATAGATTAGATAAATTACTAGAAACATTTTTAGAGTCTAATTTAACATTGTTGGGTGAAAGTTTTGAAGCTTGTCTATGGTGAGTTATTCGGTCACTGTTACAAGATGTGGGTTCCTTTAACCGATGTATTTCCTGAGATAGTTTTAATGATTCAGAGGATACCTGAAAGCATTTTGCCATTTCTGAAACAACTCCAAATGGATTAGAGCCTTGAGACAGTTCACTTTTCATAAGTGAATTCTTTGATGTTTTTTTCACCATATTGTTGAATCTTCTAGGTGGAACTGAATTGGACTGTTTGCAAAATGCATACACATTTTTGGTTTGTAAGATTGGCATCTTGAATTGATCACATTGAGATATGCTTGTTGAGGCGGCGATGGTGACAAGATTAGTTGCTTGTTGATTGGTAGCTGTTTGTGAACAAATCTGGGATGCTTGTAAGAGGCACTCCTCCATGGCTTCTTCCGAAATATCTTCACCCCAAAGGTCTTCATTCATTCCTGAATCATTCATAGTTCATGCTTTACCACCAAGATTCCTAAGATAGGTAAACTTCAAAGAGTGGCTGGCAAAAGTTCTGCCTGAAACAAGAAAAATATTGTTAAGCTTTGTGTAGGCCTAGTTATTTATTGTACAAAAACTATAGTATACAATGACAAGTGTGAGTAGCCTATTGTAAAAATTGCTTTAATACATCTATAAGGTCTAGTGTGTGTTTAGAGCAAAAATAGTAGGCCTTAATAGTGGGAACTATTGATATACATTTATAATCTACCATTTGTATCCAAATGAGCCTAGATAAGTCCATTTTCTGGTAAGTGTTGCGTTATCTACATAATATGCACCAGGGGTCCCCAACCCTATGCCCACGGGCACTATTTACCTAACCTCGCATGTGCCTATCAAGAGTGTGTTGGTGACCTGGCGGTCTAGGGGTAAGGTGTCAGACTTCTATGCTGGCGGCCGGGGTTCAATCCTCGGTCCCGGAAAAGATTTATCTGATTACCAAACCCTTCCTTCACCTCTGACAAGACATCTTGTGAATGTGGGGAATGCCAGGCCTCTACCGTGGTTCGGATTCCACGTTAAACTGTAGGTCCTTCATTTCATCTCACAATCACCCTATCATTACACATTAGCGTAAGTGCGTATAACCCGAACGGGTAGTAAGACGCGGTGCTAATAATAATAATAATAAGAGAGTGTTGGATTAAGTTTAGATGGGTAAATAACATTTAAAATTATAGTCTTAGTTATACACAGATTGCATTGAAGTCAGTGTTAACCAAAATGGCATTTAGGTGTAGAAGGGATCAAACAAACAACAAACATGTCCACAACATATTTTTCATTAAATTCCAGGAATCTTAAATAATTACACTATATTCACAGATCACATTTACACTATTTTGATGCAAGGTCCTATATATTATTATTGTATACATTTGGCTATCTTGATCCTTCAATTCCTTCTCATAAAATATTTTAAAAACCATATAAACTTAATTGAACAAAATTTGTATTTTTTCACACATGAAAGGTTAAGTTAAGCTTGGTTGGGATTGCGTTAGTTATAAAAACTATAAATCTAAATATTGTGCACCAAAAAAATATATCTTGAACACAATTGAGATAGCTTTTCCAGTTTTGATCAAAATGTGAGTCTAATTCAGGTTGTTTCATTAGAAGATGTACAAAGTGTTTTAATTAAAGGATAATAAAACAATACTTGTTCACATACAAGATGTGGGATTGTTACTTTAAAAAGAAAATTATTGTACTTGTAAAGGTTAATGCATTTTAATAAATTACATGTTACTGTAAATCACCATTGGGTTATAGTCCAAGATTTTGTAGAAGACTCCAATTAGGTGAATTTTATTTAATTTTTTAGAATTATATCGAATTATTTTACAATATTAATTTTGTTATCATTGTAAATCTACTTTTGTTGTGTGTATGGATGGTAAAATACCTACCTACATACTTAGGTATATAAAATTTATCATTATATGACAGCAAAAAATATAACAATCTTGTTCTTGGCACGCATCATTCCCAAAAATTATATACTCTGAGGGAACCATGATACTCTACCAAAGAGATTCTCAAAGTAGAGTCAACGAAATCGTCCAGGGAAGTGGGGCTTGGCCAAGCCTCTTGTCCCCATCATCGAGAGGAGCATCTAGGCATTCATTTTTATTTTAGTTTTCTCATCAGCCAGCACAAAGAACATACAGAAAAAGTACTGAAATATGTTATGACTTTTACAACAACTTATGTGTGCGAGCAAGCCTTTTATGCTCTTTGTGGTGTAAAAAATGTGAAATGAAATAGTCTTAGGGTTGAATTAGAATTAAAGAGATGGTCACTAAAATTGCTCGCTACAGATTTCAACATTATTTTAAAGTCACACAAGCAGTTCCATTCCTCACATAAATTATAAGTGATTATACATGTAGCCTACAAATATAATACCTACATATTCATTAAGATTGTAGCCCTATATTATGACTAAAAATGTACACACATTACCTATATTTATATTTTCAGTTTTTCCAATCTTATATATTTTTCCATTATAAAAGGTATTTTTGGCTAAAAAAGATTATGACTAATTTATCCGTATAATATACTATATATGCATGTTTAAAAAAATAATTATTTATCCTATGACCCATATCACCTGTTCAATTATTATATTAAAGGTCGGAAGGTCCTCCTGGCGCGTGACAACCACATAGAGGAAGAAAACTAGGCTCCTTAAATTGTTTGTGTATGTGTACATCAATATAAAATATTTAATAATTAGTACCATAAAATTTAGCTTGATAAATAATATTAGTAGTTTTAATCACCTTTTCAATAATGTGATTTACGTCGATAATAAATCGAAAAGGTGGCGTGTTAAAGAAACATAATATATTACCATTTAATAACATTGTACTCAAAACACAGTTCAGAGAGTGTATCTTTAAATTTCAATAAAACCAATGCTCTCTATGAGTCTTTATTTAGATTGAAAAAAGCAAACCTTTCATGGGGAAAACACATCTATCTTTAAATGAATAAAATTGGTTGGTATAATATAATTTTAACGGATTGAAAATGTTTATAAATATTAGCGGGCTGAAAAGATCCACATCCATAATACACCAACCGTTTTTAACCAACATTAGAAAAATTAATAAAACTAACATTAGACTATGGTTCTAACAAAGAATCAAGAGCAGATATGGTTCTAAAATACATCATAGATGCCGACACAGAAAAAACCTGATATTATTTTATAAAAAATAAGTAAATAATTAATCAATGCCTTTTAAAGCCATGATTAGTATAAATAATTTTAATCTTCCGTATGGAAATGCTGTTCTTGCGCAAAGTTAAAGAAAATACGATATTTAGAAAACATCGCCTCAATTGAAAATCGCCAAGTTTAAGGTTCCACAGTTTCTATATTTGAAATTGAGACACGAGCATACTTGGTGGTGTAGATAGTACTAGGTACATTGCCCATCTGTTTTTGTCCTTTGGCCTTTTTATGATTTCGAGTATGCCCGGGACCCGTGGGCAGAACCTTTAATTCCCGTGGGTGCAATAATTTTTATTTACCCCTCCCTCTCGTTTCACATATCCTGTGAGGCAGAAATTACTCACAGGGTGAAGTTTATTTTATTTTTGCACCAGGGTTACATATGAGAATGTCAGTGTAGCCCTGGTGTAGAACTATTATTTTTCTCCGACCGTCCCCGGTGGCTCGTCCGACCGGGGCCAACCAACCTCTACTATCTTTTTTCATTAGCTCCTCTTCTTGTCCACTGTCTCTTTCTCTGTACTTTGTATTTCTCCGTGGTCCAAATGGACTCATTATGTGCGATGAGGCAGGTTTTTATAATATTTTCCTGCCTCTAGCCCAAAGGAGTTACTAAATCAGCCCGCAAGGGCACCAAATATTACCATTTGAGATTATTATATATGTTTTATGTTGTGTTAGTGTTCGAGAGCCCTTCGGGGCTGGTGTTTACTGTATTTCAATGAGCTTCCTGTCTTTTTACGTATAATATTAAATGTTTTAAAATAAAAATAAAATCCTTACAAACAAACAAACAACCACCCTACATAGTAGTGGAACCTGGATCCTCTAGACATTTTGAAATATTTGACTTTGAACTTACCTCAGACCTGCAACTAGCCATCATAGAATCGCCAAGTTTAAGGTGCCACAGTTTCTATATTTGAAATTGCAGCACGAGCACACTTGGTGGACTACATGAGGAGGTGATTTCCAAAACTTCATTCTTCCACTCTGGCATAATTTTGGGAAAACAGGAAAAACCGTTAACCATTTATTACAAAAGCATAATTCAAAAATCTGATTGTATTACAATACAGTTAATAGTATGTGTATGGGATTTGTACGCGCAAAAATAATCCTAGTGATACACATTTTATGTAAAAATGACTTAAAATTTGGATTGTTTAAGTTTTGGCACATTGGTTTGGAATTTTGAAGTTTTGGAATGAGAACTTATGGATTTATACAGTTTTTAAACATCCGCCAGATTAATATAGTTAGGTGAAATGTCCAAAACTGTTACACACTATACTGTGTTTATTGAGGGAATCACAAATTGAGTAAAAACTACTTATAATAATGGACTTGAACTTATACACACGTTAACAATGTTCCTAAAATCCGTCTAGATTAAAAGTTTGTCAGGTTTCCTCGATTATAAACAAACAAATTTTGCTACTAAAATAACTGCAAGTGTCTAATGGCACTACACAAAAAATTCAGGTACCTATATTTTAAGATCTTCAGTTTCTTCCCAGGCCATGCTCTCTTTAACTTCATTAGTGTCTGGAATTTCTTGTTCCTCCAGTGTTTTAGAGAAGTAGACAAGATTCTACATTGACTCCCAATCCTGGCCAAAATGTTTTTCCAGCAGTACTTTTACATCTTTCAATTTTTCAGATTTTACAGTAACTTTGTTGGGTAGTAGGTCAGAGTTTATCTGACTTAAGCGTTTGCCCTTCTTTAAGAGAGTTTTAAGTTCTGACAAATCTGTCCTATAATTTGCCTCCCCTTTTATAAGGATTTGTTGAGTTTTAGGACACTTCTTCAGAACAAATCGTTTGGAGGCAGCAAATTTGAAATGTAGTTGTGCTGGTTGTTTTACTATTGGTGTTAATGCCACCTTCCAATTACCCACAGGGACATCATCTCCAACACTCCTAACTGTGCCAAACTTTTGGAATATTTCCTCATACTCCTCAGGTTGAACAATTGTATCTTTTTTCTTCACGATTTTCTCAATCCGACCAAACACTCTGTCAGGAGGTAGGAATGAATGGCCAACAACAGGAAAAGTAATGTGAACTGATTGCACATTTCCAGATAAATCAGAGCTCAACCACTTGGCTAACATACCAATGACGGTTATGTTCTTATTCTGTCCGGGACACCCATCACAGAATAACTCAACTTTGTTGATGTCCTGCAAATCAGAATTACTCAGAAAGTGGAACAGAATTGAGGCAATTTCATTTGAGCCTTTTGCTATTTCATTTTCTAACCATGAATATATGAAACCGGTATCTGGGTTTTGTGGTGCAGTTGAAGGACCGACACAAACAGTAAAGTTGGTACAACTGGCGGCTGTAATATGCTGACTGGTCAGGCACTTTGGGGAGAACTATCTGACTTTAACATATCATAAAATGCACTGCTTCTCATTTTATGGACTGTGAGTTTAACCATTGCTTCATTCTTCTGCACGCCAGTTGCAGTAGGAATGATAGCTCTTAATCTGATGCATTCAGAACATGCATCAGTAGCTGGTGTTTTAAAGCTATATTCATAGTTGAAAATGTCTCTGAAGAAATTGTACTTAACTCTATTCTCATAATTTTCATTCTTATTGTAGGCTAACAACAATTGCCGAATACTACAATTACTAGACAAATATTTTTTCATAGTTTTCTCTCTCGTGTAATGTGACTCTACAGCCTGAAGTACTGAAAGATAATTCCGAACACTTTGTCTCATACCAACGTATTTTTTGCTTTGGGTATCCCCTCCCCTTCTTTATTTTGGAGATTGACCTTCAATAAAATATTTTTTCTCAATGTTTCGCACTCGGAAAGCAGATATACCTAATATAGAGAGGAATGTCGGTGAACAAACTTTTACCATTGCTCTAGATTTGGTTGAAATAAAATACCTGTTCATTACCTGAGGCTTTTTCTTGCCATTTTTGATTCTGTTGCGTTTGGGCTTTTCTTGAATGGTATGCTTCAACATTAAATTGCCTTGAGCAACTTTATCAGAAGTACTGTAAAAACGTTGGTGAAAGCGTCGAACGTCCTACATTGTCAACGAACTACAGCCATGTGTAATTTTACCTGAAGTGTGACGGCATTGAGGCAATTTCGGCAATTTTTTCGATTTGTGTCTGTGAAAAATAAAGAACACAAATTTAATTAGGAGCAAGACACTGATAAGGAGTGATAAACCGAGGATATTATACTCTTATCAATTCTCTTATCAACTTAAAACAACCCTAGAAGTATATGAAAATTGAATTAAATATATTAAAGCCAACAGAGAAACTTAAATTCTGATTCATGAATAGTTGGTATATTAAAGTTTCAAATACTTACCGCTTCTGTTTAAGCTTCTCCTTCTTCCAGTTTGATCTGTCTCGTCGTTTCTTTCGTGATTTTTCAGGTAGAAGTTGTACAGACTCTGTTACCATGTCCATAGGGTTTCATTATAAAATAACATTCACGGTCTGAGGTATTGATATTACTGTAAACTCTACAACAGCTGATTATCTTAAATACTTTAAACAAAATACCACATGATTAACAAAAAAATATCCTACTTTAGTTACATCAAATCCCTCATAGAAGAAAACTATAGAAACATGTAGTTATGGAATGGTTCGCCATAGTAGGACAAGATGTCTCCTGTGGATATATGAAGTTTTGGCACGAGCATGTATTGTGTGGAAGAATTAAGTATTGGAACAATATCTTTTGTGGAAGTATGAAGTTATGGAAAGATAACTGATTTCCAAATATTTATTTTATTAAGAATAAGACTGTTTTGGTGCATTCTGGTATCATATTCTGCTGCAGGGCTGCTAGATATATGATACAACATATACAGCTCAAAAAATGATAAAAATGGAAGAATGAGGTTTTGGAAATCACCTCCTCACATAGTCGTGGAACCTGGATCCTCTGAAAATGTTGGTATATTTTACTTTGAACTTTCATCAGCTAAAATCTATGCATTGTGGATGGTTTTTCCTAAATAAGAAAATATTTTTTTTATAATAGGAGATGTGATTCATGTTCATAGTAAGTAAATCTGGCCAAGGACGGGAATATTGAGGTTCGAATCTCGGTCGGGTGAACTGGGGGTGGTTTTTCCTATATGGTTTTCCACTCTCCCTTCACACAAATGACGGTTCACTTACCCTGGAATTCAACCTTCCCACTTCCTAAACCATTATATTAATTAGTACTTAAGCGTATAAACTGAGTGGTATTGTAAAAAGTGGTGATAATATTATACAAGCAAGTAGATGATTATTTTGATCCTGTTTTTATATTACTATTAAT
The DNA here is from genome assembly GCA_902141385.1 of Timema californicum. Taxonomy (NCBI): domain Eukaryota; kingdom Metazoa; phylum Arthropoda; class Insecta; order Phasmatodea; family Timematidae; genus Timema; species Timema californicum. The sequence goes on along the minus strand of CABFOW010001165.1, from coordinate 70,739 downwards.
ATACATACAGTTCACCGTAGGAGTTGTTTTCTAAAAGGCCCTTTTCCCTACCAGAAATCTATTATATAGTAGGATATTGGTAGGAAAAAGACCTTTCAGAGAGTAATTCCTACCGTGAATGGAGTATAAGTATGATTTTCTCAGCAAAATACTGGAGCTATTATATATAATAAGACCCGACTGGATTTTTATATCAGCTTTTAATATAATGTATTATGTGACAGTACTTGTATTTTAGGATACACATTCAGGCCTTCTCTCTTTTTTAACTCAAAAGAGAATGGGACTTTTTCTCATTGAATTTGAATTTTGTTAAAGAAATTGAACAATAGGCCTATATTAGAGAATACTTTTAAAGGAACAATGATGACTTACTGGTTGTTGTTTATAAGAATAATGATAGGGGTATTTTGATTGTGCACTCTCCAAATGAAATTAGATAAACTTGGAGAAAGCGTAGCTTTTGAATGATGACTTACTGGTTGTTGTTTATAAGAGTAATGATAGGGGGTATTTTGATTGTGCACTCTCTAAATGAAATTAGATAAACTTGGAGAAAGCGTAGCTTTTGGCTCTGATACCACACAGCCCAAAATTAACTATTCAAGCTTATCAGGATAAACTGGATCGTCTTGACCAAAACTATATTGAAGTTCCTTTAATAAATTGTAATGAATGATTAAAAAAAATTAAGACAGTTATGGACACCTTAATACGGTTAATTTAGTTAATGTTTATTTTTTAATTAATTTTATGTTGATTATGTTTTATCTTTTTATGACTACGCTAATGTGTTAAGAATGAGGTAGGATGTAATTTAGAGAAAGTGTACCCACCTTTGTATGGAAGTTGAGTGTAAAATGATTTAAGATAAACCATCATTAGTACACTCAACCAGGATTCAAACCCCAATCTTCCCATCATTGGCGGGCCAATTTATTGAGACAGGGACGCCAAAGACTTTAGAGCATTCAACTACTTATTCTGTGTTTTTTTTAACACCATGCCTTACTACCTGTTTAGGTTATACACCTATGTACTAATTACGCTAATAGGTTGGGGATAAGGTAGGTGTAATTCATAGGAAGTGCACCCGCATTTGCGTGTAGATAGAGAGCTTGGGGAAACCATAAGCGCACCCGGGTGAAATTGAACCCCTATCTTTTGTCCTCGGCACTAAACACTTAAAGTTACAAAGGAAGGATTTACTTTCAGAAACCATTTGAAAAGAGCAGCAGAGGCATACCTTGCACTTTACATTACTTCAAAACCCAGAAACAATACCAAAACACACAAAAAGTTGGGTGTTTAACTATATCTATTGGAAAAAAGCTGTCAGGTATTGGAGATTATCGAGTAATTATTCAAGACAGAGATTTTTAGAATAACAATTTCTTTATTAGTGTATATGAAAAGGATAAATAATACAAACAGACGTCCACATCAGTATAAAATATATTCAACCAAATAATTAACAGCTGTTATAAACACCAGGATTTAAAACAACCAAACAAAATCCATATTAGTACATTTAATAACCTATTATATAATTTAATCTAAGGACAGACTTACTACTGGTTAGTATTATTTTTTTAATACTAAATTTAAAAGTTCTAGTTCCATTTAGATACAAATCTTTAACAAAGAAAAATTATTTAATTTATTGAATGAAATAATAAAATAATAGATACATTAAATTGTGATATTATTTTATGTTCTTATCTTCTTTTAGGTTTTCTAATAATTGTAGTAAATTATAAGCCACTTGTCATTTTTATTATATATATCCCTAATATCTGCTTATAATTTGTAAGGTGTAGAATTAGCTGAATATCTGGTTATAAGAAGTTTCGTTCGGTCTGTTTCAATCCAATTTTTTTGAGTCCAATTTCCAATTTCGTTCAATATGATATATAGTCAAATTTCTTTTTCATCCTGTTTATCCACGTCCAAAATATCTCACCCAATTTCATCCTATTCGCTGTTATATATAATGAATTTTAATGAAACAGGTAAGGTGTAATAAAGAAAAAATAAATCAAGTAAACGGTGTGACGGTGATGTGACTATCCCTCCCCGCCCCTTTTCGTTCTCCCGCGCAATTGTCCGGCGCAGGCTGGAGTTACTGATACCTGCCGCTAGAGCTGTGCCGAGCGAGGTGGTGGGGAACTGGTCACTCACTCGTGGGACTGAGAGAGAATGGCTCGCTTGCAATGCGCAAGGGATGTACGGGCCAAAGAAAGAGGAGAACTTGGATGCTTTTCGTTGATGTCAATAATAAAAATCAAAATAAACTGTGATCTCAAGAGTAAAAGGTGTGTTTCATGGTAGCAGAGCGTGGTCTCATACCCTCTACGGTCGATTCTGGCACGACTCCCCTTATACGAATTTCATAATCTAACTCGTCCGCTTCTAACCTGTTGCTTTCCATGTTCCTATAGGTAACAATAAACTAATAAAGTTGATCCAAACTGGCAGGACTAGTCGCCAGTGAACCTAGTGGTAGTCATTAATGGCATTTTATTTTCTTGCTTTCACTGTCATCTGGTGACAACGTACATTTACGTAACGGCTCCATGCCTTTCATTCATTTGGTTTAGAGGGTTTTTGTGAGAAGGATAATAGATTATTATGATTTGGTTCATGTCTCAGCACAATTAGTTATGAAACAACGCTCTGCCGGTTTTTCTCAATCAGATGGGATCTCAAGTCATTGATATTTGCATTTAGTTTTTAATTTATGTCTATAATCTTACTTGTTAAACATTTTACTTTGTAATATGGAAATTTTTTAATTTAAAAGATTTATTATAATTACTATAACAAAAAATATTAGAGTTTCGTTTTTTTGTTCACCTTATTGGCTCATAAAGCATTCCTATCCAATAAAAAAATCTGTTTCAACTGTATCTATCGACTATATATATATAGGATGAGTGGTAAATAATACCTGGGCAGTTTAAGAAACATTGAAGGTTTACAGGTTCAGCGTTTACTCGGGTCATGCTGCCTAGAATATATCCTTATAAAAACAAGTTATTTATTTATTTATTATTTGTACACGACTGTTATCTATTTAGAGCAGTCTTTGAGACTATGCTATGGCAGTCAGGTGTGTGGGTGCACGATATTGGCGTTAATGCTGGGATCACGATCAACTTAACGTTAACTTAACGTAACGTTCACTTAAAGTTAAATTAACTTATGTGTGATCACAATTCACTTTACTTAATATAACAACTCGAGCCAAACACACGCATTCTCGAGTATGATCTGTGGTTTTGTACTATTTGTAAAGTGATGATCTGTGAATGTTACAGTTTTCAATCAATATAATAAATATCTATTATTAATTTTTTTGATAAATTTAGTTCCCTATTTTAGTTTAATTAATTTGTTTCAATGTTTGATCACTAGAACTTACGCTAAAGAGTAAACATTGGTCATAATACCAAACAATGAATTACTAAATAGCCCTGTTGACGTCACTCGCATAATGATTGGCTGGCTAGACAACGTGATACCCTTCAGGTAACATTCACTTGAAGTAAAACACCTCCCAAGACATTTCTTACGTTAAGTTAGCTGCATGTCAACGTTAAGTTAAGTGCATCGGTATCACTTCCATTTAAATACACGAGGAGGTCATTTACGTTAAGTTGCATTAAGTTAACGTTAAGTTGATCGCGATCCCGGCATAACACATTTTTATATACTGCCATTGTTGCCTCTTTTGATACTACCACATTTTTTTCAATAGCCCACATATATACAACTATACTTCGAGATGCATTCTCCCATCTGTCAATTTCACCATATATCCTTCCATTTTTACGGAACATTCTGTCCAGATACACAAAATCATCCACTTGTTATAATTCCATTTATACTAATTTGACAATCATTTTCCAATCCATCCTTATCAAACAACCAATACCTTAGTTTTGGTGACATTTATATGAAGATCCAGTCTGTCTGTCAACACACTCAAACATCATCCAATTGTACACCAACCGCGTCCTCACAAGCACTTATTCACTTATCCATAAAACATTAAACAACCACGAAGACACAACACAACCTTGTCTAATACCGTATTAAATGTCCAGCCATTTGCTCAGAGCTCCGTCCAACCTAACACATGCTTTACTTCCATCATACACCACCTTAATTGAATTTACTAACCATGCATCCACACCAATCTCTTTAAAAACATTCCAAAACATACTCCTATTCACCTGAGCGTACTCTTTACCCAGATCAACAAAGGCACAATAAACTTTATTTCTTACTGCCACATATTTCTCAATCACCTGTTGAAATGCAAATATCCGGTCCATGCAACCTCTACCTAGCATGAAACCACATTGCACACCCCGAAGCTTGCCCGCAGTTTTTTCATGCACTCTCTACTAAAACTCTCCCAAAAACTTTGCCTGTAATACCCAACAAACTAATTACCCTATAATTCTCACATTCACTCTTACTGCCTTGATACAAAGGATTATATTCTTCCAGTCATTAGGAACATTCGCAATCCCAGCACACATATTGAACAACTCACACAATCTGGCCAGTAATACCATGCCCCCACACTTAAGCATTTAACTTGTGATCCCATCTATGCCCGCAGCTTCACCCTTCTTTAACAATTTTATAGTTTTAAACACCTTATCCTCCTTAATTATCTAACTCCTTATAACATTTTCGCTATTTTATGCTACTTTATCCACATTTTCGCCATACAATTGCTCAAAAAACTTTCTCCGTCGCTCTCTTAAACCTTTTTCATCCCAAATCATCTCACCACGCTCATTATGAATGTCATAGGTCTTTCCTCGCACTCCTTGTTTCGTTCTCTCTAATTACTTCCAGAACAGATTCTTATTACCTTAAAGATTATTCTGCATTCTTTCTTTTTCTTTTAATCTTATTTGCTCTTTACTCTCCTTTACTACTTTCTTTGTGTTCTTTCCAGTCAACAAACGATTAACATTAACAAAAAAGAATAATAACAAGTTGACTGTAATCAATAGCACCTTGTGATCAGAAATGCTTACATCTACCAAACGAGGTTCCGCGACAATGGAGATTTACCTTGTGGGTTGGTGTAGGAAGGAATAGGGAACAAGGCGTTAATCCCTCGTCATTTATCGAACTTTTGTTGTGTTTGTGGATCAAAGAGGCCACTTTAGGGCTTTAAGCACCGACTCACGCGTGAACAACGATTTATATAGCAAAGGATGTACTCATTATGGCAGACACCCAACGTGTCCAGAGTCCCACGCTGAACTAACTCTCGGGAAGCAAACGACCTTCCCTTCCCCTTCTTTTCCACTCTCAAAAAAAGGAGGGAAAAACTCAAAAATGGCGGGAATCAAAGAACAACTAACACATACAAAACCAATTAAAATAGGGAACTAAGTCAAAATGAACTAGGTTAAACAAATTATTACACAAAGGCTATTTTACAATATTAAATATATACAGTTCAGAGACTGAACACTTTGTATGCATCCCACATCCTCTTATTTTCTGTTTCGCTCTTCACAGCAATCATTAGTTTGTGTGCTTCTTTTTTTATCTCATAGTTTCTTTTACCTGTTCATTCCACAATGCATCTATATTAAGTTTCCCACCACCGCAGAGTCACATACACCTTTTGCGCACTCAACTACAGCTTTTTTATTCTGTTCCAAGCTCTTTCAGTAGCATTATCATTTATTTAGACATTCCATTCATTCTATTGTAAAGCTAATATTTCGCCCAGAAATCTTCCGCTCTCACACTTTTATCCTGCAACTTTTCCACTTTAACTCTTACTCGCATACTACACTTGCGCTGCTTCCTCACAAAATGTCTACCATTAAAATTCTTAAATCACTAGAAAGTGATCCGTTCCTCATTCAGCTCCACGCATAGCCTTATTATTTTTTTACTAAACTTCCCAGTCTCTAATCATACACCACAAAGTAAATCTTCGTTCTCAAATCACCCTATTGCCATGTATACAAGTGAATATCTTTGTGCTTAAATTATGTGTTCGATACAAATAAACCTTTTTATAAAGACAGACTGACTAATTCACTACCATTCACGTTCACCCTGTCATCACCATATCTTCCTAACATTCTTTCTGAATTATCTCTTTGGGTAACCACCCGTCTATTTATATAGCCTAAAAAAATCATTCTTTCACCCTGTTTACATGCATTCAATACTTCAGTGAGCTCATTCCAAAACTCTACTCTCACATTATCGTCTTCATCTTCTACTGGAGCATAACCAGCAACCAACATAGATCTACGAATACCTATTCTCCTACGTACCCATAGACGTCTATATGACACCAACTCATATCATTTTACAAACAGCTTAGGTGTTGGGTTAAGGATTAAACGTACTCCATGACTTCCCCTAACTCATTCTTCTACCCCTGACCACAGTGACAGAATACCATCACCTCATCATCAAAATATATTTCATTTTCCGCTTGGTTTCACATAAACACAAAATATCAATTTGTATTCCAATCATTTCCTCTGACAGTTCATTCTCTTTGCCACACCCTCCTCTCACATTCAATGTTCCAATAGTCCATATTATTGCCAGTTTGTCAATCGATGAGCCCTTCAGTTTTAACCTCAATTGCCCATCATAGCTTTGGTAATCCGAGGCTAGTGCACCACAGTTTCTTCTAGTAATTTGAAATAGAGTATACCAGGTTACTGGCTTTGATCGTACCCACACCCATGATGGTATTCACTGCTTACGGTAGGGGTGCCGATCGGTGTTGGCACATTTTAGCCGGTATACCACAAGTACAACTATTGCTCAGTCTTACCCTGAGTGCACTTGCACTATTCCTACAAACTAGTATCCCTACTATAGAAACTGCCTTGCCGGCCAGTATACCGTTGCCCGTGTCATTACCACCAGGAAGTAAGGCGATGCACCGACACACCAGGGCCAGCGTTTTAACTAAGCGTTCTAAATAATTGAGAACGCACTATCTGGTCTCGCTCACACCCCAGTTTCCCTCACTTTCACTCATTCTAATTTATCCAAGCAAATATTAATTATAGTAAAATTGTAGGACTTCAGCTTAGATGTATAATAGAAGACAAAAACTTTGCCCTTAGGGGCCAGTAACACTGCCTGCAGATCGTAAGTGGCAACTATAATAATGGAATCTTTTTTTTGTCGTTTCTTGTCATAATCTTTCTCTGCTCTAGATAGATCTTTCTCTTTCAAATGAGTATCGTACTTTTATTTCATTTATTCATTTTCATCACCTTCAGCGTTATTAAAGCTGTACATAAATTACACTGATTTTTTTCTCGCTGGAAAAAAAATTATTGTATTTGCCATACATAGTTTCATTTGCAAACGGGATTTTATTTTTGTTACAGCCTTCTTTGTAATAACGTTAAAGATCAGCTAATGTTTTCCCACCTTCTATGAATTCTTGGGTTGTTTGTGCAAGTAGGTAGTGGCTTTCAAGATTTGGTATTTTGTTTATGTGATTTCTCACACTATCTTTCACAACAGAGTAGAATTTTTTATGCGGTCCATGTGTACATCTAAATTCAACTATCAGAAATCTGTCATATTTGCTTTTTGCTGTCATCATTATAATAGGCCTATCATTAATGTCTAACGCAGACTTAAATAACTGTTTACAAATTCGTACTTATTTTTAATCATTTATACACAGAAGGCCTGAACCGGATGGTGGTTACTTACTTCTTTTTCTGTATTGATAAAATGGCTTGATTTCTTTCATACTTTGAGAAATTTATGCTCGCTGTTATTGGAGATAATTAATCACCCACTATTTATTAAATATTATTTGTCTCTGGTTGTGGTTGATTTTTTAACATTGCAATTTGCTTTTATTTGTACAGGGAGTTTGAATCTTTCTAGCTCTGATCTTTGTCTTTTGTTTTGAAGTAGATACATAGGATTTCAATTTATTTATAAATAACTTACCCTTGTTTTTTCATTTTCTCGGATCAGCCACATCTTTCTTTCCCTTCTTGGCTTTGGCCATTTGTCACCATCTTCATCTTTGATATTAGTGGGCATGATTAAGTTGACATTATTTTACGAATTTGAATCACTTAAGCTAGTAAAAGCTGCATCAAAATCCGGATATTTATCCAAATCGTAAATTTCATTAGAGCTTTTCCCATTTGCTAACTGGTAACTGTCCATTGAAGTCAGGTCATAACTGTTCAAAATTTGCCATTTGGAATGAGTTGTCATTTCATATTCTTGTTTGTCTGCTTCAAGTAACGTCTCTGAATCGTGGTTGTTTATTTTTTCCATTCCCTGGATCTTAATTATATTTTATGCTTCATTTCTAACTTCTTATACGTCTTTTATACGTTCACGAGTCTTTGATGAAACTGTTTTGTTCGTGTTACAAACTCTTATATAATATATGGATTTTTCTTGTATCTCTCCTTTTTTTCTCATTAATTGTGTCTTTTCTTGCTGATTGATGATATCTTTCTTACCGCCTAGCAACTTCGTTTTCTGAAACAATTACGTCATTTTCACTTTATTCAGTTTTTTAATCAGTTTTAGCTGACACACCCAGACAGTTCAATCGGCCTCTTCTTCAAAGAAGCTTGGAAATTTTATTTTAATTCTTTAGGCCATTGCGAGCCTGAAAAAAACTCACTTATCATTCCATTAAACAAATTAGAGGTTGCAAAAAATATAGAATACATTTTCTGACAGCATAGACTTGTTCCGTGATAGGCGCTATGGTAAAAAAAATAGTGTAAAAATCAAAGAATTTTAGTTCAAAATAAAGTACACTACAATTAACATGAAGTTTTGTTATTTATATTCTCTGTTTACAATGTCGAATACATTTTGTTCAAACTTCTGTAAATATTTTATCAAAGTCTTTTGCCGTAAATAAATTTTAAATCGCTTAAAGTCCACTTAGCTACTGATAAATCAATAACAATGGATAGTATTCAAAGACAAGTAAAACTACATTAGTCAAAACCAACATGTGGTTTACTACTATTTTATTTAAAACACAAGCCAAAATTAGTGAGTAGCAAACTATCACAAAGTCAATAATTTTCTGGTATTTTATAAGAAAACTGTCTTAAGTAAAAAGTTACACTTTTCCCATACTTAAGGATATTTTTGATATCTATATTTAACACACAAAAAAGTGGCACATACTGTCGTAAGATATTAAATTGAAGAAGCAAGAAGGCGGTGAATGGGAGAATAAGAAGATAGTTTTTGAGGTACCTAGCTGGAGAAGTATTGATCTGTGGAAGTGGATTAAAATGAAAGCAAAAGTGAGCATAGAGAACTATATCCAAAGTGGGGATTTATTATTATATAGAACTAGATGGTTGTGACCTTTGAATATACCAATAAGGTATGAGTAATAAATACAACAGTGGCGACGAGGAAAATTACAATAACCAACCTTACTGGGGTGATGCGTGAAACTTTCACGGCAATTATGATGGTGGCAGAAAAGTTTAAGGAGTTTAATGAGGAGGTGGAAGACTTGATGAGTTATTTGGAAAGATTGGATATGCATTTTTTGGTACATAATATGCAAGAATAATATAAAGTTCCATTATTATTAACGATGATCGGACCAAAAACATATAAAGTTTTTTAAAACTGGTTGGTACCAGATCTGCCTTCTTCAAAAAGTGTGGAGTTGGTTAATGTAATGAAACAACATTGTGACCTTATAAAATCCATTATAGCCGAGAGGATGAGGTTAATAAAGAGAACGAGAAGCTGAAAGTATTGCGGAATATGCCATGCAACTATGGAGCATTTTTAGGTGAAGCTTTGTGTTATAGGCTAGTTAGTGGTTTGCTATCACAAGCGATTCAACAAAAGCTAATGGCGGAAGTGGAAATAATATTTAAAGAGGCCCTAAACGTAGCATTGCGTCTATAGGAAGATTATCATCAAGTGAAAGTGTTTTATAGTCAGCCGGGATCAATTTGTATAGAAAATGTATACAAGTTGGATAGAGCTGAAGTGTGCAGACCAAGGGCAACCAAGGGCAGGAAATATGGACAAGACAAGGGAGGGGTCCAAAGTGTATTCATGCAATCATTGTAATAGGGAAAATCATTCTCCAAACTGTTTTTTTCTTCAAAAATAACAGATTCCATAGGTACGGAAAAGTAGATTATTTGAAATTGGTGTGTAAAAGTGCTGGGAAAGTGCAGGCAGTAGAATTGGAAGTAGATGAGGGCAGTTTGGATATGTAATATTCGTGCGATTAATGTGAAAGATCTAGAGGAACAATGGAGAGTAACAGTGTTAGTGAACAGGAAACCTGTGAGTATGTTATAATGGATAGTGGGGTTGTAGTAACCATATTTTCTGAAAAGTTGTATAGAAATCAATTATCAAAAATTAAATTAAGTCCAAACGATTTATAGCTTAAAATATACTCAGGACAGTCACTTGAAGTAAAAGGGGAGAGACAATATCACACAAGGGACAAACCATACATCTCCCGGTTGTAGTGGTAAAGGGTGGTTCTACAAGATCGCAGGCTTTATTAGGAAGAAACTGGCTTAAGGTATTAAAAATTGACTGGTCTTCAGTAGCGCAAGTGATTAATAGGGAAGAAAAGGATATATATATATATATATATTCATCTGATAAATTAATCATAAAACACAAAACATTGTTTGATAAACCATTAGGCCCGATAAAAGGAATAAAAGTAGAGATCGTGCTTAAAGAAAATGTCATCCCGGTGTATTGCAAAGCCTTATTGGTTCCGTATGCGATTAGAGGGCAAATGGAAAAAGAGTTGAAGGAATTGAAAAATCAGGAATAATATACATGCACACCCCTAGTGTGCGTAGCAAAGCCCAATAGTGAGGCAATAAAATTATGCGGTGACTTTAAAGTGACTTTGAACCAATACATTAAACGTGAATTTTATCCCCTACCAAACCCTAAAGATGTTTTCGCTGGTATCTCAAGAGGCAAAGCTTTCTCCAAGATTGATTTGAGCAAACATATTTATAGTTAGAAGTGGGAGAACGCTCCCATCCACTTCTTACAGTAAACACTAATAAAGGACTTAATAAGTTTGCACGCCTCCCTTATGGGATAGCAGTGACAGCACAAGTTTTTCAACAATTCATGGGTAGGGTGACACAAGGACTGGAAGATATTTATTGTTACCTTGATAACATAATTTTAGTAGGTAGGAATAGGGTGTATTCCTACGAGAAGACAGAAAAGGTGTCTCAATGACTAAAATAATATGGAATCAAACCTAATTTGTCAAAATGTGAATTATTGAAACCTAATATAGTATTTGTGGGACATAAACTTAATGAGAATGGTAGCAATCCATCGGATGAATTTGTCAAAGTGATATTAGATGCACCAATGCCCAGTGATGTCAATAGGTTAAGGACATATCTTGGACTTATAAATTACTATGGTAGATTCTTAAATAATTTATCATCAGAACTTCACCTCTTATACAAATTATTGGAATCCAAATCAAAATGGAATTGGGATACTAGCTGTCAGTCATCCTTTGAGAAAAGCAAGGAGTTATTAATAAAAAGTTAGGTTTTGCTATCATATAACCCAATTTTTCCAAATCAAGTGATGTGTGATACTAGTCCATATGGAGTAGGAGGGGTGGTCTTCTATATTATGGAAGATGACACTATAAGACCTATAACTCTTGGGCCACACACGTTGTCTAAAAGTGAACAGAAACATGCTCACATATAAAAAGAGACTTTGGCTTTAGTGTTAAGCTGTAAAAAAAATTCCATAAATTTTTAATTGGTAGGTCCTTTAAACTAATAACAGATCTTCAGCCACTTACATAACTGTCAAGTGCTACAAGAGGGGTATCTGTAATGGCAGCAGTAAGAGTACAACGCTGGGCAATCCTTTTAGCAGCATATAATTACCAGTTGGTATAAAAAAAAGGAGGTAAGATTCCTGAAGCAGATGCACTGTCAAGACTTCCTAGTGAAGAAATAAAATAGTCAGAACAAAGTATTATTTTCTTTTGTCCATTTATAGATTTACCTATCTCATCCAAAGAAATTGAAAGATAAATAAGTAAGAACAAAACTCTGAGGGCAGTTTTGGATTTTTAGTTGAAGAAAATTGCCTTATAAGGGGAAATCGAGTAGTTATTCCTACAATATTCCAGGAAGCAATCTTAGAAATATTGCACGAATAACATCCTGTAAAATGAAAGCTCTTTCGCATCTATGTGTGGTGGTCCAGACTAGGCTCAGACATGGTACGCAAATGTGACATTTGTCAAATGACACAAAAAGGACTAGTAAAGGCAACTTTACATAATTTGTCTTAGCCCAACAGGAAGTGGGAACGAGGTACATTTAAATGTTGCTACAAAAGACAAACATAACTTCTTGATTATAGTTGACGCTTAGAGTAAATGGGTGGAAGTGTTTCCCATGAAGTCTATTAAATCCACAAAAACTATTGAGAAGATTCGGACATGTTTTGCAGCCTATGGTTGCCCAGAGAAGATAATGTCGGGTGGACGATCACCGTTTGTTTCCAAAGAGTTTGAAACTTTTCTAAGAAGGAATGGGGTAAAGCATATCTGCTCTCCTCCCTACCATCCACAGTCAAATGATCAAGCCATAAGATAAATTGTTTTGTCCTTGCCTATAGTAATACACCACATACACTTAAAGGAAAGACGCCAGTGGAATAATTCCTTGGCTATAAACCAAGAACAAGACTTTCACTCTTGAAACCGAGCTTGACTCAAAATATTGAGTCAAGGCTAGAGAAGATAAAGATGAGTGCGGATCGTCATCGAGGGCCTAGGTACAGTTTTGTAAGGCATCAGAATGTATTAATCAAGAGTGTAAGGAATGAAGAGGTTCAATATATGTCTGGAGTGATTAGAAGTGTAATTAGTGCAATGAAGTACTTGGCGGTGGTAAAGAGACAATGTAGTTTCGTGAATGAAGATAATTTCCGCAGCTTGGAAATAGGAGCAAGTGAACTTCATAAATATGTAAAGGATACCACTCAATTATCAGATTTACAACAGGCACCTTTAAGTGAATAATCAACCAACCAACAACAATTCTTCCAGCTAGATTACAGAGGAAGTCACAAGCTCAAACTCACCAAATAAATTAACCACTAACAATTCCCTTGGAAGAGAGACCCTAAACACCCTTTCAACAGACAAAACCGGCATCTAAAAGGTCAACTAACATAGAAGAAAATTTAGAACCTCTGTTGAGACGGTCAACGCGTGTGGTTCGTTCTGCAAGAAGATTGAACTTGTAGTTATGTACCAGAAAATGTGTAAGTGTGAAGGTGTCTTAAGATATTAAAGTGAAGAAGCAAGAAGGTGGTGAACGGGAGAGCAAAAAATTAGTTTTTGAGGTAGCTGGAAAATTGATGATCTGTGGAAGTAGAATGGAATGAAATTAAAATTGAACATACAGAACTATATCCAAAGTGGGGATTTATTATTATATAGAACTAGATGGTTGTGACCATTGAATACACAGATAAGGTAGGGGTAAGAAATACAACACAAACCAAAATTAATAATTCTAAATAGTCTCAAAATCAATTAACTACAAAGCACTATGCAAGAAAAATAACTCTAAAATGTGCCAATTTTCTAGCATGTTAAATATATTAACTCCACTAAACTCCAGCATCAAAATTGGCTCACCACAAAAAGGGTCTCTATTATTTTCAAACTCGATCAACCCGCACAGTTGCGAGTCAAATGTGACACTGCTCTTGAAGGATGGTGCGCACATATGCCTGAGGAAATGTGATACTACTGCATTCTCGCAGTTGGGTCTTTTTCACTGTCGATAGGGGCTTATTTAAATATTGTTTTCTTGGTCTTAACTCAAACTGTCTAATTTTTGAGTTGTGTTACCTTTCTCGCTGGGGTGCAATATGGTAATATCCCATTCTTTTTCAAAACACTTGAGTTAATAATTTACTAATAGCATGTTGTCTTCCACAATGACCTTTGGAATAACGTGAATACTAAAAAAATATGCTTTAGCTTAGCTATTACTTCATGCAATTGTTCACAATTTATAGGTAAGACCTCTAACCATATACAAGTATCATATATGATTTACCACCATACTCATTGCTTTTTTGTCATTATTAATGCCTCATTATTATTAGCGAGGTTTTGAAATCCACTCTTTCTACTATCACTAAATTGCAACTGTCCTGAAGGTGAATGAACTACTTCAGTCAAAAATGCTTCATCTTCAACCTTATATTTAATATGCGTCCCAGGGATCAAGTCAGCTATATGCATAATCTTACCCGGTGGTTACTTACCAACTAATTAATATTTTAACATTTTAAATTCATTCTCTGTAACTTAATATACAATATTTTGCTAACATTTTTGTTCATTAGTGAGGTTATGATTAGGCTTATGATTAGTGTGCACGTCCACTTTATATCCATAGATAAAATACTGTAGTGAAACTTATCACATGCAAAGACAATGCTTAATAGTTCTGTAGCATTTATTGGGAATATATGCTCCAAAAATAAAGAATAAAACTTTATTCTCAAGAAAACTTACCAAAAGTCCCCCACTGTGCTGCGCCAACTGACTGTTTCCCACACTCAAGAATAAAAACGTCTTGCCTCCACAAAAATATTGTTCGTCTGAATGAGGAATAAACATTGAGCTAGTAAAATGGTCTATCCCTCATGGCGGGGTGTGGATGGGTGGGTGCAATACGAGTGTAATTCATCGAGAATGTTCATTTTGCTCCACGCATGTACATTTTTAACCCCTCCCTCCCGTCATTGTGTCTTGTTTACCTATGTCTTGTATTCACCCCTTATTCCCCTCTCTGAGTTGATATAAGTGTATAATTACTCGTGTTGTCCATCATGGAGACTACTTCTCGGCAGGGCCGTCCCCTAGGACACACCTTGGGTCTCAAGGTACGGAAACCCCTTTTTCGGCAATTGTAATTTGAAAACTCTAGTGGCGTCGTATCCGGCGTATATATGATGGCAGATCATTTAAGTCTTAGGAAATATTCTGAGAATTTCAAGTTTAAAATCTTTGCGTAATATTTAATGTATAAATATGTCAAATCATTTAGGTCTTAGGAAATATTCTGAAATTATCAAGTTTAAAATCTTTGCGTAATATTTAATGTATAAATATGTCAAATCATTTAGGTCTTATGAAATATTTTGTAAATATCAAGTCTAGAATCTGTGCGTAATGTTTATATTGTAAATATGTCTAATCGTTTTAAGACTTAGTAAAAATTCCGAGAATACTGAACTTAAAATCTTTTTGTCTTACTTAAATTGTAAATTTTTCAGATCATTATGACTTAGTGAGATTAGTGAAGTTTGAACTTTTTGTTGTGAATATGTCTTATATTTTGGACTTAAATTTATTTTAACGTCATTGTGGAGGTCGTGACCGATTCTAGTCTTGGAATATTTTAATCTTACCTGGAGTCGCATTTAACAGACGAATGTTTATCTAAAATGTCCATCAGGCAAATGGAAGTTTTTCTTGTTGTCAACATAAAGTATCAAGTAATTGTATTATTGATTCCTTTTTACTTTTTGGCCCATATGGCGAAAGTTTTGTGTTATCACTCGGAAGGAGTAAGTTGGTTTGTATAGCCAGATTTTGTATGGTAATATTTTCCGTCATTTAACTCATTGGCCTTGCGGGCCTATAGAGTCCATTGTTCTTTTGTTTTCTACATTATGTCGTAAACTAATAGCTTCACAAATAGTAAACTATCCCAATTGTACAACTAAATCACCTTCTTTTTTATATACTCTGTTCAAGTTTATTTTTCAATATAAATAAAACTATATATTGTTATCCTTGACATATTTCTTTTAATCCAGGTTTCCTTCTCTGGTCATCCTTTTTGATGTTAAAGACATAAATATTTTAGGAGTATGAGTTCAAGGAAAAAATAAGTAAACTGGCCTTGTTTACCTTCTTTTGTATTTCTCACAGCCCTCTGCAAATTTACTACATTTATTATTTTATTTTGTTGTTGTTGTTGTACACCAGCCTTATTCTTCGGGGAAGAGTAAGGGCGGTGGTACAGTTCCTTTTCAACTTGGTCAAGCCTTATTTTTTTGTTTCTGTCAATCTTCTAGAAAAGTAAGCGATTCTCCTACCTTCCTGCAAGAATACAACATAGACCATCTTTGAATGAATCACACTGTAAAGTTATTTCCTTTCTTGAATCAAATATTCCAATTAAAGGCGCTGAGCAAAATAAGCTTTTCAAAAGATTCACCACAGAAGAATGTGCAGGTAGCCACTGCCATTCCATATTTTTCTTAAGTAATTCTCTTAATGGAACAGTTACTGGTGACATGGTAGTTATAAATTTATGTAGGCAGATAATCATTCATAATATACTCTACAATTTGGTTTTGTTATTTTGATCCTCTATTGCCATGCTGGCCTTGACATGGTCAAAATCAGATTTTTTCCATCCTCGGAAAACAAATGTCTCAAGTAGCTCACTACACTTGTTTTATACTGAGTTTTACTCTCATTAAATTTAACATTCAAACTTCTGGATTTGTCTAAAATTAATTTCAGACTTTGGTAATTACTTTGTTCATTTTCAGCTGCTATAAATATCATAAAAATAAATTATTGTGTTTGACATATCACCCAAATTCTTAACATTAGCTTTATGAAATTTTACAGGAGCACTGCTAATGCCGAAGGGCATTCGATTACATTTAAAGCAACCGAAAGGTGTACTGAATGTACAGTACATAGATTGCTAGACTCCACATCTAACTCTCAATGATAAACTCCTTCTTTTAAATCTAGTACAGTAAACATTGTTTTATTATTTAGATTAAGGCTGATTTACTCTAATGTTGGTATTTCAATAAAGTGCCTTAGTATTGCTTTATTCAAATTTTGAGGGTACATGCAAATCCAAATTGAACATTCTGGTTATTGAATGGCCACTAAAATGCTAACCCAACCTTTGGGGCTACTCAGAGCCGACCTCTAGCAGGTGTGAACGGGTAATCTACCCCTGACCCCAAGTTAAGGGGGCCCCCACGCCTCAGGTCAGAAAAAATTACATCGAAAAAATAAAAATGATAAGTTGTATCTGATCTTGGCCATCGCCCCACTGACGCTTTACTCTCACGTAGTACCCTCTTCCGTGGCTCTGTCTCTGTCGTTGGAGAAGTTTTGATTTGCATGCTACCACCCTACTGACTCATACTACCACTCCCAGAAACGAACCCAACCCCGCGCGCCCACATCACTCCATTCCACTTAAGTTCCAGTCGTCATTGTCAATTAGACCTGTGCTATGTTTGTTTACTTAGCTGCTGTTTACTTCATTGAGTTTCAGTTCAATAAAAAAAATTGCATGCACTTAACTGGTTAAAACAGGCCAATCTGGATGCTTTTAGCTATAAGGGACCTCACATCAATATACAATGTACAGGGACCCCACTCACAGGATTTGCCCAGAGCACCGCAACTGCAAGAGTCATCCCTGGGTCTACTCACTTTACTAGTATAACTTCTTTTTCTAAACTTATCAATTTATCAAAACATTTTAATCTTAATTTGCATAAAACTCATCTTGATGGCCTAGCAACTGGCTCAAAGTCAGGTTTTATATTTAATTTGACTGCAATGAACAAATCTCTGTTTGCCTTAGAACTTAACTTTAGAAATGTCGCTACCCACGCCCCATGGGCCTCACGTGTCAGAATGGGCTTGGTGGGATGGATAGGTAGCAGAAAATAATTGTGGGGGTCGCTTAATCTGGCTTATTGAAATAGATTAATGAAGCTGTATAACGTGATGTAAAATTTAAAACTAATTTAAATATTTTGGAAAAAGGTACTCATTCTGTCAATGTCCCTACTCAACAGTCCGTGCCCTGACCTACCTTCAATGCTATAACCCTAGCAGGTGTTGAACACCCGACCATCCAGTGCTGTGATCTTGTTATCTAGCTCTGACTTCTACTATAAAATGGGTTGAGGCGACCTCCACCGTGCAGAACAATGACTCAGGCTGTAGAATATACACATAAACTCCTGCTCCACTATCAAGCTTAAATTCAATAAACTTATCTTCTATCATTACTTTATATACCCACTCTTTTTCAAAGTTAATATAAGGCCTGTATTTATCAATTAGCTGACCTTTAGCTATTGTATCAACAAAAAAAAACACTCATAATTTGGTTCACAGCTCAATCCCGGCTTGATAGAGAAACCTCCATCATCCAATCTCCCCAGAATAAATAATAGGCAACGGGTAACAAAGATTGGCATTTATTAAACATAAAAAATATATATATTTACAGACAAGCAATAGAAGAGCAGTGTGATTGAAAGAAGTGGGTATCCGCCCAGTTAAGGCTAGGACTAACTGTCATTAGTAACACAATTTACTCATAAAATGACAAGGAATTCAAACAGCGCTTGAAAGGGAACAACCTACTTGTATAATACATTAATTACTACACTATATGATTAGGCCTGCAATTTTCGTAATAGGAATCTCTGACAGAAACATAAAAATACAAATGTTATGGATTTTAACTAAACAACAAGCATCGGCCCTACCTATCGGCCTAAATTCAAAACGAGTTAACAGCTACCTCACGGTTAATTAATTAGTTAATTGGCCTAGAGACAATTTAAGTTACAGTACAGAAATGAGACTAGAGGCCAGGATTAAAATTACTTAATACGGCCAAAAGTAGCCAAACAGCGTCACCTAGTGATATTCGAACGATTTAACGTTAACTCTTTAAGGTGACCAAAATGGGACAAATGAGAGTCCAAAGCCCATTATGTGAAAAACTTACAACAAAACAGAACCTTGCCATCAATCTAAAACCTATCCATTCAAAAATCAACATATTAAAGCGACCTCCGAAAATAAATGGGATGTCAAGTGCTTATATAATCAAAGTGTATTATAAATTATAAACAGGTCATCTAGTGGCATAGTAACGGATAGAATTACAAACACATGTATGACTAGTGGCCTGGGTACAAGTTATTAAATGAGACCTTGAGACAACATGGAACGCTCCAAACTCTCCCCGCCAACACCTGAAAGCTTACTTCGAGTATACAGAAAGACAGACTTACCACCTCCTGATTATCTCACCACTACCATTGATCTATATAATATAACTGAATCGACATCTGCGGCTAGAATTTTCGTGCTGTCGTCTGCACACCAATGTGTAAGAGAGAAGGAAATATTCGATTGTTTTCTTCTCTCTTGTACATATAAAAGGTAACGTGACATTTCGACCTCGTTCAATAATTTTTATCAATGTACAAGATATATCAATGTATGATTAGTAAAAACGAAATAAATGTGTTAATAAAAGGTTTGATGAGTGAAGTGTTCAGTTTTCAACACTGGGTGATTTGTGACAAACGAGAATCGTGAGCATTGTCAAACTTTGAGGCATACAATGGACTACAATGCTACAAGTGCTAAATTAACTTAAGAATTAGTTTAAACAAAGTGTGCACTATTATATGCAGCACACATGTGATTCAGAATATTACAAATAACAAAACTAAGTTCAACACTCATGACTTGTTTCTTTAAATAAGTCAATTTAGGCTAAAATAGTAATACTTCCTACAAGCCTATAACCTAAATGATCGTTTTAACGTAAGACTTCTACACAAAGTATGTCATTCGAATAAAGGTAATCAGGTTTTTAGCGACCTTATTTCATTATAGTTAACAAAAATTTAATATAACATGGTTTCTGAAAGAAATAGGCTTTACAAGCTAAGAGCCAACATTAAATATCTTGTAATATAGTTATACTTCATACAAACACTATAACAGAATTTCATTGTAGTTATCGAAGATTAATTGCAATCATGGTTTTGTTCTTATTTTGACCACCACAGCCATCAAAGAAAAGTTTGATTGTGGTGACACCATCCAGTTCACATTGTGTGAACCTGTGATGAACAGCTGAGGATATTTGGTTGAATCCTTAACTCATACTGGACCTGTAGATCTTTTGGTGGGTTTGCTTCCATGTACTGTACATATTCAAAATTTTATTCACACTAAGCTTGCTTGGTAAGTACTGATATATAATTATTCCCCCCCCCCCTCCCCCTTGAGTAGTGCTTTTGTATTGGTTTGAATGTCTTAATAAATTCTTTGACAGCATCCCTTTTCTTTTCATATATTACTTACTTACGAAGACCTCCACGGGTTTAAGAAGGAATGATCCCTAATTCAAAGCATTTGTGGCAGAGTTTCTGAATACAATTGCGGTTCTCTTGAAAAATTATCAAAAATTCAGATCGAAAACGTTAACATTTTCCTTATTATCTTGTCTTTGCTTGGGTAAAAAGAAAATAGGACTCACCTTCCTTTAAGGTCTTGATCTATAATTTTTTGAATAAATTACCTACGATAAAGCTGAAAATTAACACACAAATAAACTTCGACCTGTTGTTAAAATACCAGCTGTTCTCTAGTGTAGCCAACATATTATTTTCTTGTACCTACTTTCATAATTATTTTTAAAACCCATATCATTGTATTTGAAAGTAAAATAATTTTAATTACAGGTAGGTTATCGATAAAAAGGGCCCTTAATGGTACAACAAAGGATTTAACTACTTTTGCAATTTGAAGCATAAGGTTGACATTTTGACATAAGGGTTTAACTGCTTTAAAATTGTAGATGTGACTGATGAATATAACTTCATTTGCAACAGTAAACAGTGGGGATTTAACTCCTTTTTCTACTTGACCCACTTTTATACCTTGATGTTATACTGTTCATAACTGTTTTTGCTAGGTTTTAAAAGGTTCAACTCGTAGCCAATGAGCTAAAGAATCCAGAGATACCAATATCTCATTTTAAAATATGTTTGGATATAGCTGCTTTTGGAAATAGGCAACTAAAATATAATATGGCTTCTAAAAGTAATAGGTTATACAAGCTAAGAGCAAAATTTAAATATATTGTAATATAGTAATATTTCACACAACCTAAATGATAATTTGAATGTAAAACTACTACACAAAGTTTGTCATTCAAACGAATTCAATTAAGTTTCAAGCTTTTTTATTATAGTTATCGAACTTCAAATGTAATATTGTCTCTGGAACCATTCTATAAACCAATAAATGATTTTAAATATATTGTAGTCTTGCCAGAATGTAAATAACATGGGCGTTAGCTACATATTTTAATCTATTATAGATATTATTCTTATTTGTTCAATATTACTTATAAAACTGAATTGTATATCCTTTGATGTAAATGTGTCTTTAATCAAGTGGGGTAAAATACTTCATTATTTAAAAAAATCTTTATTCACCAAACACTTTTTGCACAAGAATATTGAAAGAAACCTAATAATCTGTCCCTCGTTAGCAAGGCGTCGACAAAATTTAGCGTTACGATTTGGTCAGTAGCAAGGGTGTGCTTATGCTAATCCAGTATGATATAGATATCACTGACCTCTACTTATATACTATCAATTGCCAGGTTCAATAGTATCGAAATTATCACTAGTACAAACTATCAATATTTTCCCAACCCTACTCAAACTAACAACCCGTTGGAACGAAACCCAGGGCCTTTGGTTGTCGTGTTGCATCTGTTTAGTTCATCTTTCGATGTTGCTTGTCCTCAGGTTATCATTAATTTCGTTTAGTCTAATTTCAGCATTCCTTCGTTCATACCTTGTAGATTGTAGTCTTCTTTCTATTATAAACTCTGGGGTTTATTTTGGATATATTTATTAGTAGAACACGCTATTTTTGGGATAATGGTTCATGACTCGTGCTGGATGACATCTTATGCTGTATGGTACTTTAATTGCTTACTTGCCTCACACTTGGGCAATCATCGAAGTGGTCCACTAGACATGTCTAACCGGTTGTGGTGACAATACAAACGTGATCTGCTCTGCCTCATGAGGACAAAATTTGTCATTTAATGAAGTGATACTTGAATGAAAATGTAGCGGCTCTAGTAAACAAAGCTGAGATTAACTTCCAGACGATTCTTTGTGCTTCTACATACACCCTCTACATGCAGAGGTTGACACTATCTTTTCTGACAGACAGTGGCCACTCGGAAGTTATTGCTCGATTGAAATACGATGCCAAGGAGTTTTTAAGCTGATAGTATTTATGTCTTTAAAGACAGAGGCCTCAAGTTCAATCATCAGAGACTTCTATGTTTTTAATTTTAACTGCATATAATATTATTGTAAATTCACACGACGTATACAAAAAATTAATATTGCTTTTACCAACAATAATTGGCCGGGTTAGCTCATTTTTAAATACGCATTTTTTTATGAAATCAAACCTATTATAATAATTAAAAATAGCTCGAATACTAAATTTAATTTAAGTCAGCGTTTGAATTAGCTTATTAGTTGTTTTAATTGGGTAAGTATGCATAGATTCAACTACCAAGTATGTTTTTAAAAGGAGGTTAAAAAATTAAAAACACCCTTCTAACATTATTTTTGAATTGAAAAATGTAATTATTAAAGTTTGCTTCAAATTTAAAACGAAGTTGAACACATTATGATATTTTAATTGGTAGAAACCCAGGCCATCACTCGATAGCCTATGTGATTTATATTATTACAATTAATTTATATTCCACTCATAAACTAACGGTTTTACTGAAAGATTGTAGAGTGCATCCATTGCCATGAGAATGTTATCTTTTGTTTACGTATATTTTGTACAATGGAACGTTTCTTCCAAAACAAGCACTTTCAGAAAGCTGCATCTGAAAATGGAGTGGTGCGTCCATCTTGTTTGATTGGTTATACAAGCCCTGCCTTGTATCTACTGTAGCACAGGTCTATGTATTATCTTTTGATTCTAGAGAGCTGGCAGCTGTGTACTAAATTAAGGAAGATAAGCTACATGTTGTTGGTAGCACTGATTCAGTATGGATGATTAATGTTTTGGATCTTAATGAGAGTGTTTTAATCTTTATAAAAGTTATTTAATTTCTATCCTTAAACTATAGAAATTTTCTTTAAATTATATGATTCATTTCCAGTTTTATCACTACTAAATTCAATTTATATCAAAGCAATGTATGGTTCTTTGAACAGACGTAACATTCATAGTGTTAACGATTACAGTAAACAGTTGACTGTTTTTTTTCCGTTTAAGTCAATGAGACTGGAGGGGTTCTCAGACATTTTATTATTATTAGTTGCCTACTAGTTGTGTTTGTGTCATTGAAGGATGCTCAATGGCTATAAAGTGTGGTGCGTGTTGTGTGACATATTGTGTGTACATTTTTAAACATTGTGTCGTCCTCGGAGGGGTGTTAACAATTCTGGTGTAACACATTTTCCGGAATGCCAGGAAGCCGATCAAGCAACGATCCGGATCACAAGTCACCACGAGAAAGTGGCGAAGATTCCGAGGATGAGAGTGAAATTTTGGAAGAAAGTCCATGTGGTAGATGGTTAAAAAGAAGAGAAGAGGTGAGTTTTATTTTAAGGTTTTTATTATTGTTAATGAACTGTTTTATCCACGAATATGGCCTTGGTCACGTCTGTATTTCCCCTCGGAAGAATGACACCGGGCCAATTATTTTGAATGTTACATAATACTGGGATTTTAATTCATACATCTTTGCTATATTTAATATTACGTACATTATCTTGGGGCTTAACATGTCATACATTCAAGTTTAAATTTGTTATTACATGATAGATCTAATTAATTAGGAAGTTATCATGCAAATAAAATACATCTTATTGTTATAGGATGTGGACAAAGTATTTAGCGATAATATTCGTAAATTCTTTTGGATAGAGAACTTTTATGAGTTCCTTTTGAAAGAATAATATTTAACAAAAAAGAAAAACTTTCCATGAAGTGCTCCTTGTTCCATAACACACAAAAAAGGGTCCCCCACTAAAATATTTTGATTGATTTGATAAATATTTAATCAAAATAGGCTAGGGCCTATATCTAATATCCGAATACACACATGACAACTTTGCATGGAAATAACTTGTCTCAGATAAATATATTAACCCATCCGAATTTGTATTGAAATTGAATTTTAATAGACTTTGAAAGGTGTACAAACTGAATGAGTAGTATAATGCGGTTCTAAGAAAAGACCTTGAACCTTATGTTAAGCTTGGTTGAGTAATTTTTTTAAAGGTTATGTTAAGTTTGTTTGGTTATATTTTTTTAATATAAACACATAAGCTTACAATATTATTATCAAATTATTATGATTAAAATATAATAGGCCTATATGGTTTTGTGTAGGCCTAACAGTATTAGGTTTTTAAGTTGGCAATCCTGTAGCTATAGCCTATCGAGCCATTATTTTACTGCTTAGAACAACTTTATTGAGTTTTTTTGTTATTATATAAAGTTATCCTATATGTGAAAGTTTCATTAATGTTAATTCACTAAAAGATCTACAATCTGTGTTTGATAAATGGAATAAAGATTTAAGATAAAAATAATTTTTAATGTAGCCATATTTATATAGGCTATTCACCCTTATAGGCTACTAAGCAAATATGGCAAGTCAAAATGCTCTCATTAATAGGGGCCTGTACTAAAACATTTATCTTCCATTTTGAGTTGATATGCTAAGTTAGGTAGTAAATTTAGGTAGACTAACAATATTGACACTTTACACCATGGTAGAAAATGATAAAAAGGTAGGAGTTTAATTTTTATTGGCTCCACTTATGTTGTTCCCAAACCCCCACCTCGTTTCACTACCTGTTTGGGAAGTTACTGAGAGGGACATTTTATCAGTAATATTTAAATAGTGAAGAACCAACAGTTATAATGTTTCCTGTAGGGGTCACTAATATCAGGAGTATAAAGCACAAATTTGATGATTTATTATTTTTTCTTTCTTATACCAAATATTGATTTAGTAATATTAACATGAGAGTGGATATATGGGCATGATACATTATTGCTTAAAATTCCAAACCACAAGGATAATTTTGACTGTAGAGACAATAAACGAGGAGGGGGAATTTGTGGTTTGATAGAAGGGCTTAATGGTTTGAAACCTGAAAACTTAAAATTTTTAGTAAAGGTTCATTTTTGGCCCTAGAGCATAGATAGGACCTCATTTTTCAAAATTCAACCTGTAAGGGATTAAAAAGGGGAATCTAAGGTTTTCAAAATTTACTGATCATCCATTTTTTAACTAGTGGACATAGAACCTTGAAATTTAAAATTAATTTTTGTCTATAGAATTGGGTTAGACTATTTTCCACGGTTTTTAAATTTAATCACCTAAAGGGCCAAAAAGGGGGTGGTAAATTCTATGTCCTCCAATCAAGATTAACTTTGATCTCTGGGAGATTAATCACTTTGCAAAATACTAATATGAAATTAATGTATGTACAGTATCCACACGGTGAGTCCCGAGGTGTGTTTGAAAAAGTGGGTGGGGTGTTCAAGACTACAAAATTTAATATAAATAACTACTTTCCAGGGTGGTAGAAGATTGAAGTTTTGCAGACAACTAATGGGACCACTCCAACTAATTATAAAAGTATGAACATTTTTATATAATAAGTGGGATCCTGGAAAATAGTGGAGGGGATATAAACATACCAAAAACTTTTTATGCACGCTGAAAATTTAAATTTGACAGTTGGTTAGGAGGAAAACTCTAAATAACCAAATATAAGTCTTAAAAATTGAAATGTCTAAATGATAGTTAGGAAAATTAGCTTTAAAATTTCCAAAACTGATTGAAACAACTAATTCCCAGTGTGGTAGAAGATTGAAATTTTGAGGTAAAGTAAAGTAACTATAAATCTCTAATTTTTTAATTTTAAATAGAATTCCGGGAAATAGGGGGTGGAGGATAGGGGGTTATAAAAATAAAAACAACTTTTAGCTGTGATAGAATATTTAAATTGTGTAAGTAGGTAGAAGGACCTTTCAAAATAAATAAATCTTAATATTTCAAATTTATAAGTGGAGTTGAAGAAATGGTGGGGGAAGGGGGCATGCTCAACATTTCCAAAACTAATACATTCAACTACTTCTCTCTATGGTAGAGAACTTAAATTTGTAGGTATAGGGACCACTCTAAATAAACATACATATCTGAGAATTTTAAAATTAAACCTTGGGAAATGGGGGAGGGGGAAGCTACAGCTATAAATAACTTTTGAGATGAGGTTGAAACCTATTATTTGAAAGACGAGAAGAAATAAAACTCCAGATAACCAAATGAGTATTAGAATTTAAAATCTCTCAGAGTGGGTTGGGTGGTTCAAAACTTACCGAAATGATAGAAATAACTTCTTCTCAGCATTAAACTAAAATTCTGCATATAGTCAAAGATTCCACTCCAAATAACTATAAAAGTACAATAATTTAAAAGTTTAAAATGCTAGTCCAGGAAATAAAGGGGAGTTTTTAAAACAAATAAGTAAGTTATAGTAGAAAATCTAAATTTGGCAGGTTGGTACGGCTTCAGATAACCAAATCAGTCTTAAACCTGAGATTTTAAAGGGGGAGTTAGAGAAATGGGGAGGCTAAAATGTTCAAAACCAGGGGCTACACTACTTCTCTCTGTGCTATATAACTGGAATTTGTCAAATTAACTATACAATCTGGACATTTTATGGGGGGGGGAAGATAGGGCGTACAAGTAGGAATTAGAAAATTTAAATTTGTCAGGAATGTAGAGGGATAACTTCAAATAACCACAGATACATTTTAAATATTAGTTATTTCTAAGGAGGCTGGTAATATAGGGGTCTCAAATTTCTAAAACTAAAAGACTAAACTTCTTCTCAAAGTGTTAAGCGATTGACTTTAGTCAGGCGGGTATAAGGACCAATTCCTGAATTCTTAAATTTCAAAATGAAGTAGCGTAAAATAAGGAGGGATGGTCCCTTCAAAATGTTTCCTAAGCTGTATAAATACAATTTTTGTAATGGTAGAGACATGAAATATCACCATGTAATTTAATAGACCTACCTGGGTAGCTGAATGATGCCTAAACAAATGGAATTTCAAAATTGAAGCCCAAGAAATGGAAGCTCTTAAAATGTATACAACCAATATAGAACATAACGATGTGGTTAGGTTGAAATTTGGTAGGCACGTAAAATATTATATAAGATAACCAAATAAATCTCAAAATTTTAAATTGGAATTGTGGGAACCAAGGAGAGTGGAGGTGAGAGTAGATTGCCATTTTTCCAAAACAAAATTTACTTTTATGAATGAAAGAAAATTTAAATTCGCCAAGTTGGTAAAAGGACAACCCCACATAACCATAAAAGTGGAAAAGTTTGGAATTCGAAAATTTACTGCTGGGAAATGGGAGGGGCCCCTAAAATTTCCTAAACTAATAAAAAAAAACTCAGCATGTTGGAACACTAATATAAAAGTAAATGAATACACAAACTAAAGACTTTCTTAAAGTGGATACATCAGTATTGCAAATGCATAGCTAAAATCAAAAGATAAATTATTTCATATTTAGGAACGACATAACAATTAAAATAAACCAATATTCAGGTGACATAACTTGTTAACCGTGATTCTCTTTGAAATTTCATAAGCATGGGAATCTTCGAAATTTTGAATCTTAATTCGAATCTTGCTAAGATTCAGATTCAATTCGAGCTTTCTAGTCTTAGTATTAGAGAGATTCGTGGTGGATTCAAAATTTTGAATATTAGTAAATTTCAGATTCGATGGGCCTAGTTTGAAATTCAAATCTTTTCATACTAAGAATAGTTTCAACTTTCTAGTCTTATACAGCAAACCATTTAAAAAAAATTATTTCGTTAATAACCTTTCATAAAATAGTCATAAGGCTTTGTTTATTTGTTTAACTTAAGATTAAGTTTAAAATATTTTCAAAGAATCCTAAGGATATGTTATTTGATTTGGATTTGAAATACTTTCAAAATAAAATTATTCGGTTCTGATTCAAATAGAAATTTTATTTTTGCTATAATATTCGATTCAAAAAACATTCTGTGCATGATATTATTCAGAATCGATTCGAGCTGATTTGCCAAGATTCGAATTAGACTCGGAATGTTAAATAATGGATTCGCACGGACTTAGAATCATGGTGATTCATATTTAATATGTTTCTGTAACATAGTCCATTATTTAATATATGCTCTATGGTGAAATGTTATCTCTTTTTCAAACATGTTTCTATGGTCGTGATTAGGTAAATTTTGCTTTGGCAAGGTAGCGCGACGGCCGCCCCGTGATTGTGTTCGTTTGTGCACTCAGTTTGTAGACTAGGTAATATTTTCTTTCTAAGATTTTTATTTTTTATTACTAATTGCATAACTGGTCTGTGATTGCTATGGTTAGCTCAGAATTGTACAAGGAGGTACTATCAAAGTTATAACAGTTGAATGTTCACCAATAAAGTAAGAATGCTATAACTAAATATTACTTCAAAGCTTGATCTAGTACATTATGAAATCTAAGTGACCAGAATATTATGAAATATATCAAGGTCTAAATTTGTTTGACACACATTTTAATCAAATTTCTATGTTATTATTGTATTGGTATTTTGATTATACCAATCATAATTTAAGTTTCAAGCCTGTATAAACTACATAAACAGAACTTTTTTCTTTACATTTTAGTTTATAATTTTTATACAAAATACTTAATAACTGTAGCTGCGATTAAAACCATATTTGGGGATAGTTAAGAGTATTTTTTCATATACTTTGTATTCTCAATGATTTTACTCACTTTACTAAAACTCTATTTTACTCTGTTAAAAATATTTATTTTTTAAGATCAGGAATTATACTATAGTAAAATAATCTTAAACTAAAAAAGTTTTCAGTGTAATTTTAAACTTTATATTTATTTCTATTCCCCTTTACTAAAATTAAGAGATATTTAATTTTCCATACAAATAAAAGAAAATGTTGGAAGAGTGAAACTGGACAAAACATATGTTTTTGTTGTGCAATCCTAAAAGCGCGCTATTTTCAGAGATTTTACTATAAACTGATTTAAAACAGATTTGTTAACTTTCATTGCACATCACTATAAAATACTGCTGAATATAATCATTTCAGTGTTTGAATTAAGAAGGTATTACCAAATATCTACTCAGGAAACTCTTATTATTGTATTTTCTATGCATTTAACTTTTTTTTAGTTTATAAAGTAGCATATTACTTGTATATTTTGTTTATATTAATTTGACAACAAACTGTAAAAAAAATAATGCAACCTTTACAAAATAAATATTTAATTGTAATTGTATTTTGTGCGCTGTGTCTTACTTCCAACTACAGCTATCCGCGTATTTACTCCAATGAATTAGGAATGAGGAAGGTAATTTGTTTTAAATATTTACCCATATTTGCTTTGAAAGAGAATTATAAGCATATAAGGAAAAAAACACTCTCAATACACCCAATTGGGATTCAAAAACTGATATCCCAGTTATTTGCAGTCCAGTCTAACGAAGAAGTGAATCCTAAAGAAGAATTATTGTGACGGCAGTAGCTGATCACAAAATATTTAATAATTCATTTACAAGTGCATTTCCAAGACTCGTGTCACGTTTAAACTATAGAAGCACTGGCATTGTATATTTGGGTTCAACACTCCAATTGTTTGAAGAGTTTTGGTCAATGAAAGGGGGGTGATGTGGGGTAAGGGATTACCGCTACCTGGATTATTGTACTCTGAGAAACGGCAGCTCTTAACTTGTCTTTCTCACGAGGAACATTTTGAAAGTGAGTTGTTTTAAAAAATTCACACGTGGAAGCGCTGTTATCACTGGATATTTTAAGCTCTACCTGAGTCGAGGGGCGCAACAAATCTCCCGTAAAGCTACGTATCTGTTATTTCCTTATCTGTGCCCATGATTAATTGCAACGCTAACTTAAAACACCAGATTATCGACATATTTTATTTTCTAGTGTTTAAACATATAGTTTAGATCAAACTCCGAATGGATGTTTACAAATTATAATACTGTGTCGTGACACATTCTACTACATCGATACACATACATTCATTCCATTAATGATTTATTTCAAATCTCCTCAAATAACCAACTAAGCTTTGTGCTTTCTCCTGGCTGTAGAACGCATGCGTTGTCAAATGCGCATGCACACTGATTTAAGATGGTTGGTTCTGAGATTTGATTGGTTCTCCTGTGCCGATCATCTGAGGCAGAGCGGCGGCCAAATTAGAGATGAGTTAAACTTCAGCTCGCGCCGAGTAGGCGGAAATCTTATGATTGACTCAGAGCTTGTCACGTGACCACATTTCCGTTCTGCGCTAGTTTTTCGGTGAACGTGTGATTCCACAATAAGTAGTCATTGCCAACTGGTGAACTGGCTGGGTGTGTACTGTCAGTCTCCCAATGAATGAAGAGCAAGAAGCAGCTGTGTGGTATTTCCTCAACAAGCGAGTTCCAACGAGTAACAGAAACTGAACGGATTATATTGGCCGCTGTGTAGTTGGCGGTGCGTGGCCATCCCCACCCATTGCATTCTGTGTCTAAACAACTTATCGCGTGTGTACTGCTCGTATTCTCAATGGCCGCGTCGTGCAAGAAGATTCCATTCGCTCTGTAGGCCGTGGTGACCGAACTACCGCTAGTGCGTGGGCGGCCTAATACCTTACACTTGCCAGGAACAGATCAAGGTCGAGTCATTTGCTGCTATATTAAGACAAGCCACCAGTTTGTAAGACATGTTCCTTGAGGTGTCTCAGTTCAGCTAGTAAGACACGTTCCTAGAAGACGTATATGACGAGTCGAAGACTAGCCATTTGACGTAGACCCTATCTCCAAAATGTCTGAAGATCTTATCTACAGGATACACGTCCGGATGTGATATCTTCCAAAGCTCATTGACGTAGCATCCTCAAGTGATAGGTTTCCCTCTCATATTCTCCACTAGAAAGCTCTTAGAATTTATATCGTCGATTTTACATACCCTTTTGCGAAAACGTCCACATGCTTATTGATACGAACAATATCTCCAACTTTAAAACTTGTTCGGTGTAGGAACGACCGTTTTAGCATGCAGATAGACAGTGCGTTAAAGGCTATCGTCATTAAATTCTATCGGTACTATCTTAATAGTCAAGTGTGCTGTTCCATTACACTTGTCGAGTAAAGAATCGATCATATCGATCCATATATATGATCCTTTAGACATGAATCTCGTCCACTTCATGTTCTTGAGAGTTCAATTGAATCGTTCAACCACACTTGCCTTGACGTTGCTTTATGCTGGATAATGATTGATCCTCTTTATTGCCATAATAGCTTTGAAATCCTCGTTATAAAACTCTACTACTTCACTATCTATCTGCAGATGACGTATATAGGTAAAAGGTTTACGGTCACCTTTCTAAGGACGTGTGCCATAACTGCAGTTATGTTCGTCCCCTTCACTGCCCTGATGGGTACAGCCCAATCCCGTTTGGGATACACGTCATTGATGGCGAGAAAGTACTTGTATTATTTATTAGATTGAGAGTAAGGTATCCTGTAGTAACGTGTTCAATCTTCATACGCTAACGTGATTTCTGGCGAAAGGACATCTTGCAGGACGATCATGCAATATCCTCTTTGACAAACATGATTAGACAATCATTCCAGCCTCGCGTAGTTCTTCGATGATGTAAACAAGTCGTTATCGTCTGCTAATTGACCAACTACGGTCGATTCATGCAAAAGTCTTAATTTATCGACCAATTCGTTCGGGTCATCCCAATAGCTCATTCTAGACTATAGGTTTTATGATAACGTAAATATTTTAATTTTGTGCGTGACTTAAAACGGCTGTAAGGTTTATTCCTTATTCGGTGTGCGTTTGTTTCTTCGAACATATACTTTAATACCTTCAGATCCTCCTCGGTATACTTCATAGGCTCTTTTTGAAGAGTAATTCCAAACTTACCCGTATGTAAGGAGTTACGGTATTATTGAGAACTACAGTTCGTCACGCTCATTAAAAAGAACATATGTATCCCCGGTCGTGTTTCCACCGTAACGTACACCATGAGCTTTATCAGGGCGTGCTTGAGATGTATGAAGATAAGTAGGCATGCAATCTCTCGGGCAAGACTTCTTCCTCCTCCTTCTCCTTAGTCATCATCATCTTGTTTAGTGGTTTCGTGATTGGTGCATCCCGAACTGTTCGTACTTTCGTTTAATGATCTTACTCTCTATGATAATATCCTCTGCAACCTTTTCAACATGATTTCGGTTAAGAATGTATTAAAAATGTACATACTCCTTGTTATTTAAATTTAATTGAACGTAAGACACATCTGGACATGCAGCGTAAGAGGTAGCGTCGAAAACCTTTTTCATCTAGTTTATTCATCCTGAGCTAAGTAATTTAGTTTACCGATATGATCCGATCCGCCGGTTTTCGTATTAACCTCGATGCCTCCTCCATATTCTCGACAAAAGAATCTACTCGCTTACCTCTCATATCTTTGACTGTGTTGAGAGCCTGTATATGATTGTTATTGTGTTTTGCATCCACCCTATCGGAGTAATACTTGTTACAAGCATCTTTTATTGCGATGGGAGCTTCGATGTTGATGATCCTCCTCGAACCTGCATCGTAATTTCCTCTTGGGCTTATACTTAGATTCACTGTCGCCTCTCTGCTTATTGATTTATATTTGTAGAGACTATGGGCCAGTTTCATAGTCAAATTTAGTACGCCTCAAGTGCGGCGCTACACTAAATACAAGACGACACCTACCTTTCGAGTTTAGGTAGGTGTCGTCTTGTATTTAGTGTAGCGCCGCACTTGAGGCGTACTAAATTTGACTATGAAACTGGCCCTAGGTTCGAATTTCGATATGAATGACATGAGGTCTCACCGTAAGCTGAATATAAGTGCATACTAATCAGGTAAGATTAAGGTATACAACCCGCAGCGTTAACATCCCTTATCGATTTTATGATATTTACTCAAGACTGACATTTGTACTTGTTTCCAGCATAATGAACACATTTCCTTTTGGAAGGTCATATCTGTGTTGACATGCTCGTCGTAGACTTGTTTCAAGTTTATATCGTCCAAAGGATTAGCAGGTTAACGTTATCTTTCACCATCGGCTTAGGAATTCGAGAGTAGGTCTAACCAAGATAAAAATATTATCTTGCTCTATGTCCACCTATACTGAAATATTCCTGTATATTATACTGTTTATCGCAAGTGTACGGAGAAATGATCTCACAATTTTCAGAAAAAGGGAAATAGCCCATCTCCTCCACGAGTTCTATGACTTGAGATAAACGTTGATACTTTGGCTGGTACAACAACTTGGAGTAAACGTACACGTTCCTGGATCGTAATCCATTTGGTTCCTCAATCAGACTGATCATAACATTCATTTTCCCACAATTTGAAGGTCCGAAAATGAGACAACGGATACTATCATGTAACAGCGTACAATGTCGCTGAGATAAATATTTACCCACATCATGTTCGTTATCGCGCACGGGTAGTGAGTGAATCTGCCTGTTTCACGAGCCTCATGTCAACTATCACGGCAATATACTGTCTATATAAACGTCAATCAGCACGTGTCATGAAGCAAAGAAAGGGAGATGGACTGCTGGATAAGATCATCAATACATTACCCTTTGTACCGTAAATACCTGGATACCAATACTGTGGGCCATGTACAAAATTGGCAAAATGTTTGAAACGAGGTTATACTGGTGTTAACGAATTAGACCGAACGTGTAGAGCATGATATTGCTTACTCCAAGGCAAAAAATCTGTTTGATTGTCATAAAGCATATCGTAAATTTACAGAGAAAGCTTGGAAAATACTACTCGCACCCGATTCAAAGTCACTACTACTCATCGTACGAAGAAGAGGAGAGGGCTCCTACCTATATTCCCTCTGATTGTCGCATTAGGATTTGTTGCACGAGGTGCCGCGCAAAGGAGCACGGCAGACACGAAACACTTGAGGAAAGCCCAGAGACACAATCGTACACTCGAAGCTATCGCGATGGGAAAGGGGATGTATCTTCGTCAGTACTCCAAAAACTGGTCGAAGCACTACTTAGACGAGTCAAATTCACGTCTCGCTTCACACCCCTGGAAACTAAACTCCCGTCCTGCTTCACAGCCCTGGATACTAAATTCACGCCCTGCTTCACACCCCTGGATACTAAGATCACGTGTCGCTTCACACCCCTGGAGACTAAGCTCACGTGTCGCTTCACACCCCTGGAGACTAAGCTCACGTGTCGCTTCACACCCCTGGAGACTAAGCTCACGTCCTGCTTCACACCCCTTGGGACTAAGCTCATGTCTCGTTTAGGCCGAGGGGTCCAGGTAGTTGGATTCGCCTTGCTCTTTGTCCCTCTTGACAAGGAGTTAAGAGTGTGAATCTCGCCCGAGAGCTATGTGGTTTGTTTCTCCCGTATAATTTTCACGGTGGTTTTCTTATCCTCTTTCAGCAACTTCCCTCATTCTTGCCCCTTATTCTATGCCATTAACAACGCCTGCGTCACACACTTCGATCGCCGCATCATCTAAAGCGCTACTCACAGTAAACTAGACTGCCGACGACAGGGATACGGCGGTTTGAATCTAGATAGTAGGGCTGGTATGGTATTTTTTCAAAATTGTTTTCCACGCCCTTTCCACGCAAATGTGGATACATTTCATATACATATTACCTTTCTAATCTCTAAAACAATAATCGTCATTAGTAAATAAGCGTATGACCCGAACTGGTAGTAAGATGCGGTGATAAAATTATTGCGCCCTAGCACACTATATCATGATACAATTGGTGGTTGCATGAGCTATGTTATCACAAGTTTTCCTTAATTTTCCACGCTTAATTTACACAAATGTAAGTACTTTTCCTATTAATCCTAGATTTCTCATGCACTGTATATTAACGTGTGGATGGATATCCGGGACGGGTGATAAAACGCGCTGCAAAAATAGGATGGTCAAGTCTTTTCATTTGACTACGTGGGATTTGCGTCCACCACATTCACAATTGTAAAACTAAGCACATTTCGATAAGGCTTATATTCTGGAACTTTATAATAATCTGGAACCTGAAATTGGATCATGGCATGGACATCATAAATGCCTCCTTTTGATGCTTTCTTTTCACCTAACCTAACTTAACCCATCCCAACCTAACCAACCTACCTATCCTCAACCAGATAATTTGACATATTAGCTTAAGCCCGTATCACACGACACTAGCTAGTACTTGAAATCCAGTGTGCTAGCACGTCATCATCTAGCATCGTGTGAATCAGAAAAAGTATACTGGTTCTGCCACTTGGTACTGGCTACCATACTAGTTGTGAGGATAGAACATGCGCTATTTTCGTACTAGTTCCGACACTAGTTTGTGTAATTCGACCAATCAATGCCCGCTCAGACTATGTGTAGAGTAAATAATAGAAATGGCGCCGACATGGTCTTCGGATGTGATTTTGTTGTTGGCGGAAAATTATTCTAAACATCCTTGTTTATATAATACCAAATTGCCACAATATGACAATATATTTAATATATATAAATTCTATTTAAAACATGTCATCTAAAAATGACAAACTGTGTTCCAGACCCAATTTTAATCTAAATAAACTTGATAGCATGCCAAACTTGGATTTTTTTTCTAGAATATAAAGTGTGTGTAGGCTTAAAAAAGAACATTTGTGAATCAAGGATACTGTACTTGGACACCCATGGGCTTAGGGGCTTCTGACCACATCGTAAATAAATGAATACAAATTTAGGGAGATACTAAACGTTTGTGTCACCCCGAATGTATACTACCTAACCTCCGAGTGTATCATATTTAGCATCCTGAGATCATTATTTCGTCTTTCCCAACAAGTCCCGTGTCCATATTCTTTTTCTTAGGCTCCCTCTCATATTTTTCAATATCTTTATTAGCAATTAATGCAGCTGTTGCACCCGAAATTAATCTCTGAATTTCCATAAATATTTGCACTAGAATCTAGTACCAAACTAGCAGCGTGTGAATACTCTAGTCCTGTTTCTATTATACTAGCTAGTATACAGATATCTAGTCGCTAGCTAGCACACTTGATTTCTAGTACGAGCTAGTGTCATGTAATACGGGCTTTAGGGCGGAAACTTCCTCGCGCGAGAGTAAAAGGAAGACAAGGACAGTCAACTAATGTGCCCAATGTGTGGTGCCTCTTCCCTGCTCCCATATAAGCATGTTGAATATGGCTGACTTATCATCCATCCTAGAAAAACTTGCCGCGGTCGCAAATACCATCCACTAGTCCGCCGGATTTTAAATGAGTGTTTTTAATTAACGTTGTTTTAAAAACAAAAGTGATTGTGTATATTGTTTTAGTTAATTATTGATGTTACCGTTTTGACGAATGATGCAAAGAATCCTCCACACTCACTCAAGGACATGTGCTCCCATTAAATGGCTGAAATGTACAACACATTGATTGGTCAAGTGCAACTGATAAACACGTATGAAAGGTCTACAATCACTGCAACTACATCACCATTTAGTGACACGTTAGCACTCCTCTAGTAAAATAACGGCTTTTTTTTAAATATAAAAACGTTTGTGAAACAATGAAGTTGCTCTTTACTTTGAAAATAATTAATAAAAAGTTAATAAATCACACTCTTGCAACGTCCGAGTAAATACAAACATCTCAATGGCTCGGACCAGCTTAAGGGGAACCGAGCGCGTTATAAACTGGTCAGGGGCCGAAATGAGTAAATATGATCAAAATACCCCTTCCACTCCTAAAATACTGACATATATCAGCACTGGCTGAGAATCCGTCAGTTCTGAGGAAGTATTTTTTATTTTAATAAAATCGAACTTAATTACTACCCACTTTGATGGCTGCTTGGTCTAATCTAAGGCGTCTCGGAATAAACTAGGCTGCCGATGGCGGGGAGATCAGTGATAAAATCCCGGTTGGATGCATTGAAAATAGTTTTACTAACTGGTTTTTCCTCTCACCTCCATGCAAATGTGTATAAATCATTACTCTGAATTAGTTCCAACTTATTCATTCCTAAAACGTTATTTTTTATTTGTTAGATATACTTTTTGTGTTTCTAGCAAAGATTTGTTTGTCCGTTGCATTGCACTCTGTTGAGAGGTGTGCGAACTAATGCCTACCGCAATGGCTCATAAGGTTTCGGGGTGGTCATCGACTGTCTTGTAACACATTTGTTAGTTGCGATGAAATATGCTTGGTAGATGAAGAAATATTAGAAGAACCTGTAGCAACCAAATAAACTACAACTACAGTAGCCCCATGGCTTCTTTGGTGCTGACTGACAGCTTTAAAAAGTTACCAGACCAAATTACGTATACCTACGCCGCACCAGATGATCTGCAAAAACATGTGTTTAGCAGCTGTCACTTCTGACAGTAAAATGTTAGGTATATACCTAAATGTTGACTGTCAGAAGTCAGCTATGAGCTGTCAGTCAGCACCAAAGAAGTCATGGGGCTACTGTACACAGCTGTCATTACAAATGAATTTCGTGAAGCCATAAAAGATGTATAAAAAACAAAAGAAACAAAACCGATCACTAGAGCAAGAATTAGCTATGTTTAAAAACGCGCAAAGAACTAAAAGACTTCATCTTTACGAACTACTTTCTACAATAAAACCAGCATAAACTTATTCCGAAAGGATATTTTGGTTGAGTAGTAGTTTTTGTACTAAACTGATACTGATATATCAATAAATGCTATTGTTTTTCCGAAAAGACGTCATCTGCAAAATATCATAAATATACCTAATCATAAAATCAATAAAAAGATTTTTTGATATGGCTGATTTTTCTTTAAAAAATATTATTTTCCTGTTCTTAAATTAGATAAGTATTTCATATCGTTGAAGAGAGTGCAGCTCCAGTATAAATGGTCTTTACCGCAATTCTACTTTATATGTATAGGCTACAATAATTAATACTAAACATGACCAAGTCACGCGTATAACCCGAATGGGTAGTAAGATGTGGTGGTAAATAAACAAAACAAAAACTACCATTGAACCTTCTTTAACAAGTTTAACTGATTTATTGTTCAGGGGATATGATTATACAGTGATTATATATTTTTTCACTTCAATAAGGACAATAGATAATTTTTAGTACTAAAACCAATTAGTTTTTAGCACCGCGTCTTACTAACCGTTCGGGCTATACGCCTATGTACTAATTACACTAATTGGTTAGGGATTAGGAAACCTTAATTTAGGGAAAATGCACCCGCATTTGCTTGTAGATAGCGTGGAAAACCATTAAAAATCACCCTCAGTGCACCCGACCGGGATCGAACCTTAATCTCCTCGTCTTCGGCAGTCTGGTCCAACGAGAGTAGCGTATTAGTCCACGCAGCCACCGAAGCGGGTAATAATCAAAATATATTTAACGGTGTTTGAACAGAGCTAATGTTGAGAAAAATCTGTAAGATAGCGTTTGTGTCGCCGAGGAAAAGGTGAAAATGGTTGCTATCGTTTAGTTCCGTTGATAGAAAAAAAACCTATCTTTGTCAGCGGTGGAGTGACTGGAAAGTCTTGGGAGAAATTTTGAGGTTGGGTAGAGAGTTTGGGAGAGGGGGAGGGTTAACAGATAGACAGTCTTCTCTGGCTATTATGAATGAAAACGGTAAGTCAGGGACCAAACTAAACCATCGGTTCATTTTTAAAGTTAGCCTTAACTTGATTTAAACACTAAGCTCATTTATTTTATTCCAACGATGATTGGCGGTTAGGGTTCTAATCCCGAATGGGTAAACAAAGGGTGCATCTTTCGCAATAGTTTTTCTTTGTCCCTCCACAAAAATGTGGGTACATTACCTTTGTTTAAGATATTTTTCATTATTAACACAGTGTAATTAATAAAAATAAAAATATTAATTACACTAAGTGTGCTATATACAGATATGCCGAACTAGTAGAGTGAGAGGAAACGGGGGAGGGGGGGTATGTTAAGTATTTAAAGCATTATCTCTACATGATGTCGAATATGAGTATTTGTTAATACGGTATTATTTCAATTAAAAAATAACATCTGGACACGGGAATAGAACTTGGGACCTACAAACTATATTTTGATAGTTGTTATAAAACTAATTCGTTACGCCTGAACAAAGGGTAAGGAATACATTAGAAAAATCATTTAACAAGAAATAACCTAAAAAAGAATGATTGAAAATGTAGGCTTATATGTGTGCTATAATTTATTGATGTAGACATTCTGTGCACAAATACACATATTGTTAGTGTCCATCCGGACACGTCTGTAGCGTGGACCTAGCTAATACAGTGGTGGCTCTCAAATTATGTTCCGTGATGCCATTTTAGGTTGTCGGTGCTATTATTTTTTAAAACTTTTTTTATCACCGCGTGTCTTACTACCTGTTCAGGCTGTACGCCTTTGTACTAATAACTCTAATCTTAAATCTAGGACAGACACAAAATCCATCCCCCGCCCGTCAATTCATCACTGTGAAAGGGTAAACCCACATTACAACAATGATAAATTTCTCGGCCATGCCAGGAATTGATCCCGGGACCCTTTACTCCGTAGGTGGACGCACTACCGACGGAGCTAAGCTTCGTAATTTTCTAGCATAGTATTTTTTTTCTAAGTTATATCTACAATACAATTAATACACTTTTTTTTTTCACAAAAGGGCTAATTTGTTTTTAAAGACAGGTGGGGAGAGTGCACAGCATAGACTTTTTTGCTACTGTAAATAAAAAAGAAATTTTTACTTAAAACTCGTAAGATATTTTTGAAACGAGATAATAGCACATTCTACCAAAGAACATAAACTAAATAATAAACACTCTTAAAGAAAAGAGGAACATCACACCCACAGAGTATTAAAGCAATTTCCAAATTTAAAGATTTCCGGTCTCTCTATATATATATATAGTATATATGTCGTAGGCGAATATGAGAATTTAGCTTATTACAATGAGCCAGGCTAGTTGGAAAATAGTATATTTGCTTATCAGCCTGATAACTTTTAGGCTTATTGCAATGCACCCATAAAGCTTTAGGCTATTAAGGAAATGCACCTTTGTTCGCTCAATCAGTCTAGTTGATCACAGGCTTATTGCAATAAGCACAAGATAGTGAAGGCTTATTAAAAAGTCTACAGCAGTGGTTACCAAACTGTGGGATGGTATGCCCTTCTTCTGACAATATTTCCTACTTCTGTGAACAAGGACTTTGAGGCCCTGTTAGGATTAAGATCCTCTGATTGAACTCTAAAGCTGCATCCAGACTAGCGAATCGAGCCTCGAGCCGAACCTCAACATTCCTGCGAGCCATATTGTGCTTCATAAGGTTATGTACTTCGGTGGATGGATGACCCACGCAATGAACAGGGAAAAATTAAAATGGTCGCCGTGGCATAATTTACACCTTGCAACAAAGAAAAAAAAAAGACAGGACAGCCGATGGCGGCAAACTAAAATGTACTTAAGGCGAGTGGAATCTAGTGGAAATAGTTTGCTCTCCTAACCTAAATTTCATGAAATTAGTGGTCAATACAAAAACTTACCTCAAATGTGACTAAGCATCTCATTATTCTAATTGGGCCAAAAATGAATAAAAAGTTCATGTTTAAAAGAATCCTTAAGTGTGTCGGAAAGACTCTCAATAGCATGTATACGTTTCTTAACAACCGGCAACTCTTACACCAGTCAGCAATACTTATTTAAGGTCTCTAAACAGAGTATATGTACAATTAATATTATGGGGTATAAACGAGGAAGGAAGCATTTTAGAGGTAATATACCCGCATTTGCGTGGAAGGGGATAAAAAAAAGACAGGACAGCCGATGGCGGCAAACTAAAATGTACTTAAGGCGAGTGGAATCTAGTGGAAATAGTTTGCTCTCCTAACCTAAATTTCATGAAATTAGTGGTCAATACAAAAACTTACCTCAAATGTGACTAAGCATCTCATTATTCTAATTGGGCCAAAAATGAATAAAAAGTTCATGTTTAAAAGAATCCTTAAGTGTGTCGGAAAGACTCTCAATAGCATGTATACGTTTCTTAACAACCGGCAACTCTTACACCAGTCAGCAATACTTATTTAAGGTCTCTAAACAGAGTATATGTACAATTAATATTATGGGGTATAAACGAGGAAGGAAGCATTTTAGAGGTAATATACCCGCATTTGCGTGGAAGGGGATTGGGAAACCATAACGTAAAAAACACCCTCAATAGACCCCAACCGGAATTTCAACCCCGTCATCCCCAGCTTTAGTTCTCCAGCCTAACACGAAATTGACGCGTGGACCCCTACGCCACTGAAGTGGGCTGGGAAATATCTACCCACAAAATCTACCTTGGGTGACAGTCTATTCTTTGTCCACCCCTCTCTCCCCTCAAACTTATTTTAATATAAGTGTGCAACACACTTTCTCTAAGAAAAGGCTTCACTATCGTTGTACAGTTTACAACACTCGAGTACTCCTGTAAATATTTGTTTTAATATAAACTCTCTAATTTTTAAAGATTACATTAATTTTTATTCATTTCCCTCGGCCTATTATAAAACGATTTTGTATTTAATATTTCAAGCGCGTGTGATGGAAGGTTAATTAGAAATAAACAATAATTTAAAGTTGCAAGTGGTTCGGCTCAGCTCGCTAGTCTGGACGCTGCTTTAGAGCTCACGTACCAAATAAAGCAGCATCATGGTTATCACTGAAGACACTCTTTTGGTCAAATACCAAATTTTTCACGGGAACATATGGTGTAGTTTTCCATTTGTAAGATCAAAAAGTTGCAAACCTTTGTTCACTTTAGTTGATAGCATCTATAGATACAAAATAAAAAACTCACAATAACTTATTTCAAGAATGATACAGAATTATAGTAGCCACTGAAATAGTATTTTTTGGTCACTTACTAAACATTGTAACAAAGTCATATTTGTATTAAAATTTGTACTTTTCATTTGGTTAGATTATAAAGTTATTGAAATATTTCAGTTTTTGTTATTCAAATCAATTACATTAAATTAATTTATTAAACACTAATAGGAATATAGTAGGCACTTGAAACCCCTAACATGTAATCACCCTCTGGGTCCCAAGGCGAGAAACATATATTTTGTGTCGTGATAA
The DNA here is from genome assembly GCA_902141385.1 of Timema californicum. Taxonomy (NCBI): domain Eukaryota; kingdom Metazoa; phylum Arthropoda; class Insecta; order Phasmatodea; family Timematidae; genus Timema; species Timema californicum. The sequence continues at coordinate 28,470 of CABFOW010001165.1, read as the reverse complement.
AAAAAAAGTTTTGGAAACACTGGTATAGAATATGCAATCAAGGCTGTAACAAACAGCATTTTGTCGTTTGTAAAGCTTGGAAAACATCTTTACCCTTAGTGGTGTTTTTCAAGCTAAAAAGACTTAGCATTTCTTCTGTCACTTGGGAATAAATACTGTAAGTCGAGATGTGTCTGAAATAGTCGTACTTTGTCGAACGCTAAAGAATAAACTTTGAATGCTTGAATCCAATCTCGAAAGTCACCACTATTTCAGCTTAAAATATCATTAATATGACGACAAATTGATTGGCGTTACAGGCTTATTCTTGAAACCATTTTACTTTTATCAGCCAAAATGTCTTTTATAACGGCTTCACCCGCCTCGGTGGCGTAGTTGGCTAATGCGCTAGTCGTGTTGAGCCCGACTTCCGAGAACGGGGAGATCGAGGTTCGAATCTCGGTCGGGTGAACTTGGGGTGGTTTTTCCTAAATGGTTTTCCACTCTCCCTCCACGCAAATGCGGGTTCGCTTCCTCTAATTAAACCTTCCCAATTTCTAATCAATTAGTGTACGCAATTAGTACTTAAAGCGTACAACCCGAACGGATAGTAAGACGAGGTGCTAAATAATAATAAATATAACGGCTTCCAAACACTCTTTTACCGATCCCCCATCTGAAAATGTCGTAAATTTCTTTGCAATTATAAACATTGCTACATAATAGCTTGCTTTGCTAATGTTAGATGATTGTTGTAACGATGAACTAAAGATTGTTTGCTGAGCCTTTAACTCAGATTTAAGCGCAGCCATCCTACGTTTTTTCATTTCTTTATTAAATTTCATATATTGTTCATTCACGGGAGGAGTTTACCTGGGAAAGGTGTTTTTTCTTACTCAATATCCTACTATATAATAGATTTCTGGTAGGGAAAAAAGTCCTTTCCCAGGTAAACTCCTACCGTGAACGAACTTTACTCACCATGTTTCGTTTCATGATGCCTTTTAACATTATATTTATTAAATACATCAACTGTCTCTCTGCAAATAAAACATGTTAATCTGAAGTTAATTTGAAGAAGTAATCGTCTTCCAAACGGTCAAGCGAGGAGTAGGGTAGTATTGATAGCGAGGAGTAAGGTAGTATTGATAGCGTAGGAGTAGGGTAGTATTGATAGCGAGGAGTAGGGTAGTATTGATAGCGAGGAGTAGGGTAGTATTGATAGCGAGGAGTAGGGAAGTATTGATAGCGAGGAGTAGGGAAGTATTGATAGCGAGGAGTAGGGTAGTATTGATAGCGAGGAGTAGGGTAATATTGATAGCGAGGAGTAGGGTAGTGTTGATAGCGAGGAGTAGGGAAGTGTTGATAGCGAGGAGTAGGATAGTATTGATAGCGAGGAGTAGTGTAGTATTGATAGCGAGGAGTAGGGTAGTATTGATAGCGAGGAGTAGGGAAGTATTGATAGCGAGGAGTAGGGTAGTATTGATAGTGAGGAGTAGGGTAGTATTGATAGCGAGGAGTAAGGTAGTATTAATAACGAGGAGTAGGGGAGTATTGATAGCGAGTGAGCCTCCCCTCCTTGACCTTGATAGCTCATGTGTTGATAGCTCCCATTTTCCCTTCTAGATTTTCAGGGACAACTTGGTTCGAGGAAGAAAGGAATGGAGGGGATTTAGGGAAGTACTACTTGTCTAATATTGTATTTCTCGTTACTTATCATGCCTAGTGCAGCGTAATTTCCTACTGATGTAATATTATTACTATTATCACCGTGTCTTACTACCCGTTCGGTTTATACGCACCTGATGTAATCGATAGCATAACAATAATTAGGGGGTCGCGGGCCGGGGCTTTGATCATTCGGCCACAGAATCAATTTGAAATGTTATTAATAAGCAAACCAGTTAGGCTATGACACCAATTACGAGCCCAAAACACTAGCCTATTTGCTTTAAGTGTTCATATATTCCCCCCCGCCCCGCCCCTAATTAGCCTATTTGCTTTAAGTGTTCATATATTCCCCCCCGCCCCGCCCCGCCCCTAAACTATGCATTAGATGATAAAATTGTTTATTTCCCATTTTAATAATGCCATTTTGAGAGTTATAGCTAATTACAGCCATTGCTTTCACTTTGATTCAATTGGCCATGATTTAGTCATGGAAAAAAAATGTTGCAAATAATATCTTATACTTCTATAATAAAATACATTATTCATAAATTACACAGGTTTTCTCAAACTTCTTTTTGGTTACGATTTTAGCTCGTGTGTGCGTATTTATAGCTTCTTCATGAAAAAATCGATGGGAATTTTTAGAAATACGGAGGAAAAAGTCACTTTTTCTTGTTGAAAAATCACTATCGGTGACTTTTTTTTTTAGTTTTTGCTGATTATTTCAACTATTTCTAAGGTCATGAGCCTTGCAATATACTAAACTGCCGGTGGTGATCGAGGTTCGAATTCTGGTCGGATGTACTAGAGGAGGTATTTCCTAAATGTTTTCCTACTATTCTCCATTCAAATGAGACACATTTTCTCCTTCCTCACCCTACCCCATTAGTTAGAAAACTTGTAAGGACAGCACAAACGTGTTGCACAAAATTATCTATGTACTTTATTCCAGCCGTGTCTCACTACTAGAGATGGGCGAAACAGTGATTTTACGATATCAGTGAATACAGTGACTGTGATTTTAAAATATCGATTATTTATACCAGTGATTTTTCACTGTGATCTGTATTCACAGTGTCTAGATGGACCAATATTTTTTCACTTTCCAACCACGGGGCCAAAGCTAGTATTTAGCTGCTGTCCGAGTATGCGAGTACAATCGAGTATGGAGTATTTCTGAGTACTGGGTATTTAGAAATTACTCGAATAGTCCTATGAGTATCGGTTGGAAGGAAAACTAATTACTCGGGTGTTTGGCGGCTTGCAATGGAATTCGATACTTAAAGGCCTAACATGAACTCTTCTTGTCGGCACTGACATTGACAATTGACATACAGCTACCTAAGCTTCAGGTTTCATCTGGATTTCATGTTGTCTGACTAATGTACAGTCTATACAAAAGTATGTGTTTTAAGATGTTTCATACAGTTGATAAAAAAAGAAAGCAAAATATATGTTATTAATATTTTATAGTGAAATGTTATGTAATTTGGGCAAAATTAGTGGTCCAACAAACGTTATGTTAAACTTGAATACCAATATTAAAACGTATTTGACATACTATGAGAAACTCTTTTAATTGTAATTTATTTAGTGAACTGTTTTACCACAATTAAAATTTATGTGACATTAAAATTGAACATAACATAATGGCGGTTGGTTTAGGAAATGTTGTTTGGAATGCAGGTCATATATTATATTATTGTAGTGTTATTTTATTTTAAATACTGTACATCTAATAGTAGATGAACTATACATATATTAGAAACAAATAGACTTTAGATTAGACTATAGGATGATTAGGATCATCGAATAGTAAATATTAAGGTTTATTTATATATTTTCTATTTTTTTAATTATATTAATTTATTATTTGTGATTTTGGGGATCACCGAAAAAAAGAATAAATGATTTTTTTCGTAGCTTACTTTTAAAAAGAATCTGAAATGTGATTGGCTTAGTAAGCAAGCTTTTTGATTTTGTTCTTAACAACAAATATTTTGTATTGAAAACACATGTGAATGAAACATTTAAACCATTAAAGCCATTTTTACGCAGCAATCTGATACTGTTTTTGAAAAATGAGCTCTATGAGATAAAGTGTTTCAAATAGAAATAACACGTAAAACATGCCAGTCAATAAGGTCGATTCTTAATTATCTGGTAGAAAATACAAAATAAAAGAATAACAAGGGCTGCGAAGCAAGTATTTACTCAAGTGTCTAGAAGAAGCAATACTAGCTCCATAGCTCGAGTAACTGTTGCCCTCTGATGCGAGTACGGAGTATCTCCGATCACTGATATTTCAATCACCGATACTTTTGAGATCGAGTCACTGGGAGTATAGGTGATCAAGTGGTATCGGTAAAAAAAATCAGTCAGTGATTTATTGCCCATCTCTACTCACTACGCGCTTAGACTACTTAGGGGTAAGGACAAGGAAGGTGTAATTTATAAGAAATATATCCGCATTTGTCGTAGGAGAGTGACAAAACACCGTCAGCACATTCGGACCCCGACACTTTCCACCAGAGTAGTCTTGATTACACTTGACGACCGACATCATCATCCTCTTGATATAAACTTGAACATTCCTAGATTTAAATTGTGTTTAAAATCAGTACACATCCTGCTGAAAATAGGTACGTTCAATTTAAACATGGCTAGAGTATGCACTCGTATATTAACTACTAACTTAACATTATAATATACATGCGCATCTAGAAGAAACCTCCCATCCCTTCTAAATGATGGCCCTGGTCTGCTATGATTGGTTGAAACCCTCTAATAGTCTAGGCTATTCTATGTCACAATGAAACGTGTGTCATGGTTTAAATACGCCGCGCGATCTATTCAACCAAGGCCGTGTTACCAATATCGCGGTCCACAGACACATTTATATAAATACGAGGACAACTACAGAAGGGTAAACTGCCAGGATTGCAGTTGACGACAAACCTAGGTGTATCCCAGGAGATGCTCAACTAGGGTCTGAGAGTGACGACAAACCTAGGTGTATCCTAGGAGATGCTCACCTAAGGTCTGGGAGTAGCGACAAACCTAGGTGTATCCTAGGAGTATCAGTTCTGTGGACACATCTTCATTCATTTGTCTGTTTGTTAATGTGTGTTTACGAGATTGTTGTTAACCAGATGGCTATGAATACAGTTCCTCTGCCTGCCCTCGCCCCCTTCCATTGCTCCCTAGCTAGCTGCCCGGCGCCAGTGACTCACCCGAGCTTCAGTCATTCAAACATGGACTCAACATTAAAATGACGTAATTCTTTATGATCAAACTGGACGTGCGATGGTCTGGCTTTCCAAGTCGTGCGGGCACTACCTGTTGTTGCTATATTTTTTATTTTCAGGGCGGCATGGAAGGGGACGCGAGAAAAGGCCAATGCTTTTGGATTTTCTTTTATGGCAAAATATTTTTTGGCCAAACTAAATTAAATATTGCTTCACTATAAAAATATAATTTTATTTTATTCACATGGTGGTCTCAAAATTTCTTTAATATATGTCAATGGTGTAATGCAACCATTCTCATTACAGATATTTAGGAACTGTTGATTTCACCTTGTGAAGAAAATTAAACTTTATGTTTGTGTTAGAGCAATATTTTATTTAATTTAGCCAAAAAAGTTTTGCCATAAAAACTGCAAAAAACACTGGCCTTTTCTCGCGTCCCCTTCCATCATCCCGCCTTAACGTGCATTTTCTGAACCGACTGAATATAACTATCCGCATACGAGTTGTTGCTATAGTAAATTATCATATTCTATTATTACTTTCTATACTTTCTTAAGGAATGGTTATAAAGTATATATTTGCAAAATATTTATTATCTTTCACTTTTATGTAAATATTTTATGTCAGTTGAATTTAATCCATTATTTTACGTAACTGAAGTAAATTGTGCGAGACAAACTGTTTGTAATTTCTATAGTATAGCTTGACAACTTTCATAAAAGCCTTACACTATAATAACTATAAGCTCTTCCAAGAAGTAGGCTGGACAGAGAATAAATAGAAAGGCGCAACCACACTAGTGTGAAGAACTCCACTCCATTTCTAGCATTTCACCGGTGGAAGTTTTACTCACTAGAATCCGAACTTTCTTCGCTAATAATTACGAATCTTTACATCGCTTCATCAACTATAAAATACAGTAACAATTTACCGACTCTGGCTTCAAAATGAAAACTTATAATATTATAACAATATTTTATACTTTTTTTATCATTTATAATAAAAATTTGTAATTTGGATTGACAAATCTATTTAAACACACATTCACAATGCCAAAAATAGTCTCATGAAGTAATCTGTATTGGAACATTTTACTGTAGTGTATATGCTATTACTAGGGGACGGATTTATAGGCACTAAACATTTCAAAAATAGGCACATAAATAGGCATTATAAAGTAAAAAATGGCAGTAAATAGGCATTAAAAAGAAAAAAATAGGCATTCAATAGGCATAGCTATGCAAAAAAAAAAGCACCAAAATACTCAATTTCTTTTATTACTCACTCTTAAAATCCAGAAGACACTTTCCATAAATACAAATTAATTACTATTAGAGTTAATTACCAAATACATCTCAAGATTTTCAGGTGTAAATTTTGTTCTGTTATATGACAAAATGTTTTTAAAGTGTGAGAAACTTCTCTCGACTTCACATGAAGTCATCGGGCAAAACTTCAGACAGGCTATCTCATTTGAGCTAAGCTTAACTTCTGGGGGTTTTAGTTTGTTCTTCCAAGATGTCCGCAATACTTGCCATCACTTTCCACCCAAGGTTTCGCTGCATTACTCTGATAAATTTGTCGACGATAGCTGTGCCAACTGAGCCAGAAGCCTGATTCAGGTTTTATTCTATTCCCCGCATTATCTTCACATCTTTCACAAGAGGCAAATCCCTCGCCTCTAAAACTGTGATTGCTCCAGGAAGATTTCCAAAATTGCTTTTTACATATGTCAGTGGTTTCATTAACAGAAGCCCAGAAGTATGATTCTCTAATATCTTCTCAGATCTTCTCTACTGTCTTAAAAAATAAAAAGAATGTTTATTGTAATTAGTTTACATCAATACATTTCAGTTAATGTTTTTAATGTCAGAAATAAAAACTGATATTGTAAAAACTTACGGATAAATAGGTTGAATGCAAGTAGTGTTTCCTCAGAGTTGATTCATCTGGTATCTTCATGTTGGTATATTTGTTGAGAAAAGCATTGAAATCTGGATTCTCCAGCTTCTGCCAAGGAATACTTGCAGCTACCACCGCAGAGCATAAGTCAGCAGAAAATTGCTCTTGGGTTTTATCTGCATCGCCAACTTTAGGAAAAAAATTGTTTTGATCCTGTTTTCTTTCTGGAATTCTTCATATGTATTGCAGTATTTTTGTGTTGTTCTAGGTGATACTTCTTCTATATCACGCTTTGGTAAATATTTCCACTTTGTCGTTGAAATCCTTCAATTAGAAATTAAATCTAGTCTGAACGATAGCAAATAATACACTGAGTTCAATACAAAGAAATATTAATGAACTGACACTGCTGTCCGCCAGAAGAAAATCTTTGTCGACAGTCTAGCCAGTTTGAACCAATCATACCGCTGGACACATGGGTCTTTCTTTCCTATCATGAGTATCCACGTGGACTGACCTAAGGAGTGTAGGAGGGGGGGAGGGACCGTAAGTATTTAGAAAGAAAAAAGAGGGTGTGAGGGAGAGAGATATAGAAAAAAGGCACTTTAAGGCTCCTATTTGTAAAATAGGCACTAAACACCGAAATAGGCATTTATAGGCACTATAAAAGTCATCACACTATCTTCGCAAATAAACTGCTACCTCAAAAGCCTACTTTTCAAAGCATAGGAATAAAATCCGCCCCCTAGTTTTTACTAGTTAATATACTTTAGACATTTATGAATGAGTAGGAGGCTTGGCGTACCGACTACACAACCCTGATTTAATTCGAATGAATCCGCGGGCAAATGTAACTAGAAACTTAAATAATATAATTATTTTGTTGACCAAGTTTAGTAAGATCTGTAGCACTCTTTAAAGCTCGTTCAATCGCACCGGCGAAAGCGTTTTATAAATCAAGAGCGGCCCAAGAAGACAAAATATTCAGCTGCATATAAATATGGTAAATTCCATTCACGGTAGGAATTACTCTCTGAAAGGTCTTTTTTCCTACCAATACCCTACTATATAGTAGATTTATGGTAGGGAAAAAGGCCTTTCAGAAGTCAATTCCTACCGTGAATGGAATATAATTTGTATTCATATAGGTAATTTTAACAATATATTTATGTTAAAAGCATACAGATAAAATCTTCAAATTATGATCTTTTAGGCCAGGGTTTCCCAATATATTCAGGCTGGAGGAGTCTTCGCACCAGACAATTCTTTCTTGAGCAATAAACATTTTTGTTATACTAATATTATAATCATTCAATAATGGCAGTTACAGTTCACAAATATAAACTGTAAATATCAAATTTTCTGGCTTCGCCTTTGCAAGATGTCTTTTATTCAGCTAGAAAAACTTGGCAATCATAATTACTGATTCTATTTTATAATATTGTTAAAAACAAATCAAGGATATTGTAAAGTTGGCTCACGGAGTCTGAGAGAACTATGGCAGAGCCAATTTGAAAAACGTGGTTCTAGGCTGCGTTCATATTTCACTCTACAGTCGCAATTTGTGGCACAAGTGTCACAATGGCACCCAAATGGTATACACAGCTTTGCCATGTGCGTGTGCTACGGGATATGGTTTCATACTTAATTCATTAGAAAAACTTATGCAAAAATAATTATAGCAACCATCACTAAATAACCAGGGAAGTAGCAACAACAGAGCATAGGCGGGTACGTGGTCTAAATATCAAACTCATGTATTAGAGTTTACTGATGACTGGGTGGTAGGGGTCTGAACCCTAGCAGGGTATATACTGGAGTTAGATTTTTATAAATTGTTTTCCACTCGAATTAGGGTACATCTCCTCTAAATGGCACTTTCCTCATCCCTACCACATTAGCGTATAAAGAATACGCGTGTAACCTGAATGGATTGTAAAAAACATGGTAATAAGCTTAATCCCAAATTATACCCACTGGAATTTGATCGTAATATTAGTCCAGCATGTATCTGCCAGAGGTTGGATCTGGTTACGTTAGGTCCGACATTTGTGAGCAGAAATTCAGCGGCTACTTTTCAATATTTAATGGCTGAAATTTCGGTGAGTACTATTAAGAGTATTTTTACTCTGGGTTGATTGTTTTAGAAATGTAAATGCACTTTTAAGTATATTTTCCATTACCTTCCTGTAATTAGTCTATTCGAAGCACGATAGGACCTACTTATTAATAAGCTTTTGATTGATTTGCGTTGAGCATCAATATTGTAAAACACTACCATAATACCACAAAGCTTAATTAAAAAAAAAATACTAAACATTTCGCCGGGAGTGTAAATTAAAACAAAAATAATCAATTTATTGACCTAGCATAGTTGATTAACCCCCTCAAATCGCCTTACCACGAAGTAGAGTGTATTATTATAAAACTCTCGTGTTTAGCGCTGTTTTCTATGTTTGATTAATAAATATAGCTAAACGTTTTCAACAGAACCACAAAACACTCCTTATCGCAAACAAGCTCGTGTTACTTACTCAATACTTAGTATGCCCCATAACATTATCAGAGTTTTGTGTGTTTTATCTACACCCTTTTGTGCCACTACTGTAGACTTGTGATGAGCGAGTTGATACTCCCAATATTAAGAAACATTATTAAAGTTCTTTCTTGTGCCAGGCATACCCATAGGATAGATACAAGGAAGGTAGAATTTAGAGGAAGTGCACATATCAATTTCGGGTAGGGAGAGTTGGAAACCACTCAGAAATAAACACTTTGGTATGCCCCAACGGGATTCGAACCTCACTTTCAGTAGCATCGAGACTTATGAGACCGACGCTTTTTTAAACCTGCTATTTCGGTGAGGGTTTATTAAAAGTTATTTTTTAAAAATGCAATGATATTCGCCTAGAGAAAGTATGAAAAACAACATTGTGCACTTGAAATGTTCAAAATTCGTTCTTCCGAATCAAAGTCCTACAGTTGTTGAATTGTTTGACACATGGGTTCAAGTATCTAACTGGAGAAGATATTTCAGGTGAAACCGCTTCCAATCACGCATTTATCAACTTGTTAATACATTTGATAACACAGTAAACATATCGCTAACCTCGACAGTGCCGTGGGAAGGATGGGTTTCCATTGCATTCAACACCAAAGCTATTATTATTTATTATTTAGCACCGCGTCTTACTAACGGTTGGGTTATGCGCTTTAAGTACTAATTACTCTAATGGATTAGGAATTGGTTAGGTTGAATTAGAGGAAGTGAACCCGCATTTGCGTGGAGGGAGAGTGGAAAACAATTTAGGAAAATACCCCTCCAGTTCACCCGACTGAGATTCGAACCTCGATATCTCCATCCTCAGCAGTAGTGCTCAACACGACTAGCGCGTTAGCCAACTACGCCACCGAGGCGGGTACCAAAGCAGTTAAATTACTTACTCTGGGAAGCTTTGTTTGACGTGCTATGAAACATGTCTAAACACTCGTGACCATTTGGTGGAACCACGACTTGTAGAAAAGGGTTGAAATATAGGAAAAACCCGGAAAAGTCGGGGAATTTTAAAACCTCAGTGAAATCATAAAATATTTCTGCAATAATTTTCTAAATACAAAAGTAAAATAGCGTAGTGATCCAGTCCAAGTTGTTCCTTTTAAACCAATTCATTTGATCTTGTGAAAGGGAGGTGTCATATTTGTCTTTAATAATTCTTCTGTCAAAGTTTTAGAAGAACATCGACGAAGAAATTTATATATATATATATATATATATATATAT
>CABFOW010001165.1:0-17668 GCA_902141385.1 Timema californicum | reverse complement strand
TATATATTATTTGTATAGAAAATTGGTAAGACCCGCTTCAGTGGCGTAGTTGGCTAACGCGCTTGTCGTGTTGAGCTCGACTGCTGAGGACGGGGAGATCGAGGTTCGAATCTCGGTCGGGTGAACTGGGGTGGTTTTTCCTAAACGGTTTTCCACTCTCCCTCCACGTAAATGCGGGTTCACTTCCTCTAATTAAACCTTCCCATTTCCTAATCCATTAGCGTACTTAAAGCGTATAACCCGAACGGGTAGTAAGACGTGGTGCTAAATATTAATTAATTAAAATTGGTAAGAAGAATGTAATTTTGATTATTGTGAATAAAGGCAGCGTTTCTTAAAGTGAATTTGTAAAGTCAGGAAATTTTATTAAATTCTCTGTCTTTTCAATGATTTTTCTCTGACAAGCGAATTCCCTGACTTTTTCCTGTTTTCCAAGTTTTCCAGGTCATTGGACACTCTGAAGAGGCCCTCCATATCCCTCTTAAATAATAAACACTGTGTAAGTGGGAAACAAAGTAGTACGGTGTGTCAAGCCAGGTACATCCCGTGTTAGGGTGGACCGGCGTCCATGACACAGTGAGCGTAGCCTAGGGAGGGCAGCCAACTATGCGACACGTCTAGCCGCTCCCTCCTAACCCCGAGCTATTTTAACCGGCGATAAATGCCTCCGCCCGCCAACACCCCAAGTTCGGTGGACCTTGGGGACAACAATCACCGCGTAGGAACGATGTTTCAATATAAGGTTAAATGACTAGTTTAATATGTTGAGTGGAGGTTAAATTTGACGTGTAGCGTTTAGGTTGGTAAACAAACAATACAGCTCATGTTTGATAAAAATACACATTTGTAAGGTAGGTAAAATAAATAACTGGCAACATGCGTACATATACATGTACAGTAATACAGAACACCTTTTCGATATTGCAGTAAAATGTAACCACATTATTGTCAGAGCTATCTTGAAAAAATATCAATTTTCATATAATCGAGCTTAGGTTGTTTCTATATATATTTATAAATAAAGTAGACGATGCCCCCTCAAATATTGTGTCCCTCAGCCATAATATTAATACAAGCGACACTAGAATTGTCTCATGAATCGTTCTCAAATAAAAAGCAAGTTGTTTAATCAGGGTTCTAATTGGCAAACTAATGTGTGAGAAACAAAGTTTGGCTCATTTGCGATTATCGCATACCACTTTATGCCTAGACCTTTATTAGAGTATGTTTCTAGATTATAAAAATGAATATTGTTGTCAGTTCACACGAAGATTAGATAGTGTTTAGTATGTAATGCAAGTTTCCTCAAACTGCATTCATGCTATAATTGTGTTAGAGAATATTTGTACTAAAATGTTTGATTGCCACCCGTTTTATAGGCCCATTTTATTGCATACTATGATATTAACTAAATAACACTATCAAAGTTAATATATTATACCACTACACAAAACAATTAATATTATAAAATACAAGTCTGTACACATCTATGCTGAGCTTTCTTCCATCGGAAGAGGGCATAGTTTTGTGATGGCTCTCTTCAGCGAGCCACCTGCGGTCCTGAGAGTGACCACACGAACAATTCCATCAGCACCAGGATGTAATCTCAATACCACTTGGTCCAAAAATGCTGAGAAAGCTGTAGCACATGCTGCCAGCGTGATTGTTGATTCATCTTAAACAATTACAAAATTAGAAGGGGTGAGAACAAAAAGGCCAGGAGGATCACTGGACAGTGATGTCAGAGGATGGGAGTTAAGATACTCCTCTTCTAGCATTAAACCATTTATAACTCCTCATATGTAAACGTGGCATTTCCCAAAATTCAGTTTAAATGATATTTGACCAACCTAATTCTTGATTTCCATAAACCACCGAATTGTAGTACTCGTGGAGGGATGAATTGCCAATAAATGTTGCCTTTGGCTAAAGTATATATCACTTACTTTTGATGACCATCAGATTTGAGGAAATTGCGAAGTTCAAGAAGTTCATTGTTTGCTCCGACAAAATTTTTAGCGTTGTCAGAATAACTATTAATACATTTGCCTCGTCTTACCATTAATATTCTCAAAGCTGCTAAGAATAATTCTGTAGTTATTTTCCTCACTAATTCATGGTAAATTACCTTTGTAGCGAGTCACACGAAAATAGCTATGTAACGCTTTATTCTCTTCGTTCACTATTGTTGCTTGGAAAGGGGTTCAGAGAAAGAAGTTTCCTCTTTTGAATAACTTGATGGTGTGATCTTGGATCAGAAAGTTCTTTCTGGAACCTTTGTTGTTGCACCATTTTAATTATGGTTGTTAGTGCTAACTTGGTTTCATTCACTGTAAGTGATCTATTTTGATGTGATTCATCAGTATGTCTGGTGTTGTAAATACATTTTAAGCAGTTTGAAACCACGTTTACAAGTATATTGAGAGATGAAAATTTGTCAATCAAAGTACAGTATGGAACTATGCTGACAAGTGTACTATTATTTTTCTTCCTTTCTAGCACCTCGTCATTTGGAACGTCTAGAGAGCAAATAGGTTCCTTCCATACGCTAGAGTCTTGGATTAACCAATCTAGACCATTCCACCATAAACTTGAGTGAACTAACTGATCAGCTGATAAACCTCGGGACACAAGGTCAGCTAGGGTTTCATGTGTTTTGACATGTTGCCAATTTTCAATTTCTGTGATTTCTTAATTTTTGAAAGCTCTGCTCGCCACGAATATATTCCAATTTGATGACGGTGATGCTAACCATGACAACACACTAGTTGAGTCTGTCCATTAGAAACATTTGACGATGTATATTAAGTGCTGACACGGTGCGATGTGTAAGTTTTGCCAACACAATCCTAGTCTTGTTAACGATGATTTTTTGAGTGAAGTTACATGGGACTTAGAACAAATAAGGCTGACTTACTGCAGCCTCTTGAGTATGCCTTTTAAATACAAACATGTGCCATCAGCAGACTCTGACGCATCTGAAAATCATGTTTCACCAATTGAACGGTGTGTCACCTTCTACAATCAATGGTGTTCGGGTAAAGGGATTTAAGTCATAAAAATGAGTTTTGAGAAAAATGAAAATTAAACTTTGCACTCTTATTGCAAATCAGAAAATATTTCAAGCAAATAAAATATATTAAATTATTATAATATATTGTCGATTGTTGCACATTTAGCATTAATTTCAAAAATAATTAAAGAATTGACACATTTTAAGCCAAAACCGATAAATAAACCCCTTTACCCCAGTAAAATTTATGACATATCTATTTACACCCCTAGTGCTAATGAAAATGTAATACAGCAGCTGTTGCATTCATTGTATTAAAGCAAAACGTTGTAGGGAAATGGGATAATAATGTCATGTATTGATTACTTCTAATGTATTAAAAAATAGCGTGAAAGAAGAATGAACTTCTTATTGGACAAAGCAATCTGAATAAGTGAAGATAAAAACTAACAAACACTTTTTCTTCCTTAGTTATGAAAATAGCATAAACTTCTTTTTTTTAAATCCTGACATGAACAAGTTATTTTATATACATTTGCTCAATCTTTCTAGTTTTAATTTTGCCCTCCACTGTGGTCCTCATCCCCATCTTCGCTAGTATCTGGAAGAATGTCTTTGTGCTACGTTTGTTGGAAGATCCTGATAAAATTTGTAAAATAGGTCGTGCATGAGGCATAGCAAGATAGAAGATCTTGTTTTTTCTTCCCTGGAATCGGAACTGGCCCATTGTAAGACTGAGGGGGTAATAGTCGAATTTTACTTTGGCCTCATCTAAATATTGATATTTTTTTGAAGCCTGCAGACTCATCCAAGGTGTCCTTGTAAAGTAGTACTATTGACTCCTTTACATATCTAAGCCATTTAACATCCTTCCAATAAAACTGTTCTCCATCATAGTGTTATTATTCATTTGCACTGCATTTTTACACAACTTGGAATACGCCAAGAAGTGTGCCCGAGCCATTGGGTATACTTTGAAATGGGTCTTTCCACCAGAGCGAACAAGCTGTACCCAATCATGTGAATGATAAATTAGAGTGCAATTTTTTTACCTCTCTCAATTAGAGCATAGTCTGTGTCACACTCTAGATGTGCTTGGAACCAAGAACTTGTATATTATGTCAATATTAGGATTATTGTTTCTTAATGCAGTTTATGATTGTGTATGTATTATCAGTATTTATTGTTCTATCTTACGACAGGTTCGTTGCTTTGTCCAAATTGAGTTATCTAGCAAGTCCTTGAAGCAGCTTCCTTTATTAGATCTTGATGCCTCATCTTCTTTCCTTGCTTAAGGTAATCAGTCAGTCGCATTCGTAGAGTCCTCTAACCCCTCCACTTCGCCTTCTATGACATCACTCAATGAGTCATTTCTTCTCTTAATGTAACTTGTTCAGCTGTCTTTCTTCGCAGGATCGTTCTCTTTTCATTGGATCTTCCTAGACTTTAAAACATAATTCACAAAGCAGTGATATACTATTTTAATTCCTTTTTTTTGTGTGTTTGAAAAAATCAACTATAACATAATTTGACAAAAAATGTGCGTTAGTGTAAGGTGTGTTGCAGCTGTCAGGGGTAGAGAACGAAACGCTTGCACTGATTCGGCATTCTTGGTTCGTCCGTCAACCTTGAGATAACGTGTGGACGTGACTGCACTGACGATCATTTCCCCCACTCGACTCTGGTGTATAAACACTGCCTTACATACCACATACCTCACTAATCCACTCTTCAAGGACTAAACACTTTCTAAATATGCTCTAGCTGAGAGAGACGTGACTGCATGCATTTATATAATGGTCTAGGGTCTGTACACCTAACCAAGATTCGAACTACGGTCTCCCCGACATCGTCAGTCCAGTCGCTTGCACCTCATGGTACTGGTATAGATATATCACACGTTTAAAACACTTTGGTAAGATTATTTCCAAGGACTTTTCATGAAATGTCTCAGTTCTCAACTGAGAGAAAGTGGCTCTAAATATAGATATAACTTTCCTCAAACTATTATTTATATTTATTTATTTGAGGGATTTAACGTGCACTTTCTGAACCGACTGTTTATATCAGCATATGATAATTTATATTAGTGAGAGCGAAAGGACCTATCAATTTTGCCTGTAAAGGTATTTTCATATATCTTCCAGGGTTCATTTACATGCCACAATCTACATGGGACCGACAGCTTTACTTCCCCTCCGAAGAAAGTTGTGCTACGGATTTTTATCACTCAAGAAAAATCCGTCGATTCCGGCTGGGTCTGAACCTACCAACATCAGGTCCTGAAGCAAGCACTGTAACCAAGACCGCCGAGGTCGACATAAAACTAATAAACTCACTTTTCAAAGAATCTCAACAGTTGAGGATTATTTAATTGGCTTTGAAGCTTCAGAATTGCCTTTACCATAAAAAAAATTGAGAATATGTCGAGTTTTCGTTCCGTTTTTAATATTTCTCAGAATGATTTGTTAGGTATTTAAAATAAAACGAGGAAAAGCGACTACTTAGAAGTATTTGAAACAAATACCCATACTCGGTGGCCGCATGATCTAAGGCGTCACTTGTAATGATATGGAATTACACATCTCAATAATTTTTATTCACATCTATATTCAAAAATTACGATATTTTAAATGAGAGCGGGTAGTAAAATTTATTTGTGTTAAGTTGTTAAGTTGCAAGGTATGGTGACATCCTTCTACGTCTCTGTTTAAAAAAGACAACGCAGTTCTGTGGACAGAAACGCACCTGGATGACCACACCTTTTTTCTTTTAGGAAGCTTCGAGAAGGAAATGTCGCTAGATATACCCGTTCAGGGTTCGCATCTCTTCACTTTCCTTATTAACGAGGAGCCGTGTAGGTGGAGTCTATGACATCTTAATCTGTGTTCTAAGGTTCATGTGTCGGGAATTATCATGCATATAACGTAATAGTCGGGCTTTTATTAAAATCTACAACGTGTGAAATATCTAGCAAAAAAATGTTTATCTACTTAAAATTAAAGTAACTATAAAACACTAGAACTTTTAATTTATAAAATAAGACATCATCCTTTTTTAATTAATTATTCAGAACAACAAATTTGGACCCAATTCAATCGTGATATCAAATGTCACCCTAATGGTGGCGTACACATATTAATATATCAGGCTAGCTCTTTTAAACGTTACACACTCTCGCAATACACTAAACTGCTGATGACGAGGAGATCGGGGTTCTATCCCGGCCGGGTGTACTGAAGGTGGTTTTCCTTAAATTGTGTTTTACGCTCCACACAAATATGAACACACTTATTCTAAATTCAAACTTCCCAATCCCTAACACATTAGTGTAACTGTCACATAGACGTATAACCCGAACAAGTAGTAAGACGCGGTGCTAAAACAAATAAACACTCATTACAAAGGAAATAAATATTATTAAAGAGAACACAATTGTATCAATGGTGTATTTTATTATATTAAATGCAGTATTTATAGCTCTACTGATGTTCGCAGTAGTTTTTTAAAGCCTTAAATTAATCTTGAATTAAACTAAATTTGAAAATGTAGGTCAGCCATTGAAACTTGCTGATAATCTGTTGAGTGACATCCCACTAATGAGAGTTGTTCGAATTGTGGCTACCTTTTTTCTTTTAGGAAGCTTCGAGAAGGAAATGTCGCTAGATATACCCGTTCAGGGTTCGCATCTCTTCACTTTCCTTATTAACGAGGAGCCGTGTAGGTGGAGTCTATGACATCTTAATCTGTGTTCTAAGGTTCATGTGTCGGGAATTATCATGCATATAACGTAATAGTCGGGCTTTTATTAAAATCTACAACGTGTGAAATATCTAGCAAAAAAATGTTTATCTACTTAAAATTAAAGTAACTATAAAACACTAGAACTTTTAATTTATAAAATAAGACATCATCCTTTTTTAATTAATTATTCAGAACAACAAATTTGGACCCAATTCAATCGTGATATCAAATGTCACCCTAATGGTGGCGTACACATATTAATATATCAGGCTAGCTCTTTTAAACGTTACACACTCTCGCAATACACTAAACTGCTGATGACGAGGAGATCGGGGTTCTATCCCGGCCGGGTGTACTGAAGGTGGTTTTCCTTAAATTGTGTTTTACGCTCCACACAAATATGAACACACTTATTCTAAATTCAAACTTCCCAATCCCTAACACATTAGTGTAACTGTCACATAGACGTATAACCCGAACAAGTAGTAAGACGCGGTGCTAAAACAAATAAACACTCATTACAAAGGAAATAAATATTATTAAAGAGAACACAATTGTATCAATGGTGTATTTTATTATATTAAATGCAGTATTTATAGCTCTACTGATGTTCGCAGTAGTTTTTTAAAGCCTTAAATTAATCTTGAATTAAACTAAATTTGAAAATGTAGGTCAGCCATTGAAACTTGCTGATAATCTGTTGAGTGACATCCCACTAATGAGAGTTGTTCGAATTGTGGCTCTCTTAAGAGATGTACGTACTTGTCACAACAATTTCGGAACAGTGGCGTGTTTGTAAATTTACTTTGGGGGTCGTATCAAAGTTATTATTTCTGTAACTTTGTCCAATTTGATATTTTAGGGGCATTTTTAATATGGTTAGAAGTCTAGCGGCAAAAGTTGATGTTAGCCTGTACATGAATATTCTGCCATTTTCTGTGCTCTACCTTAGTTGTTCTTCACATGTTTGGCGCAGCGGACACGCGGTCTAAATGTCAAACTCATTTAATAACATAGATTGTCGGTGACTGGAAGGTTCAAATCCCGGCCAGGTGTACCGAGGGAGTTTTTTTATTATTAAATTGTCTCCCTCCATATGAATGCGGGCACATTTAATTCTAATTTTACTAAATAAACTCGAATATCCTGAGCGGTTAGTAATACGCATTAGAAATAAAATAAAAAATGAATGTAAATTTCCAACCCCCTCCATAAAACACGCTAGAAGATCTTTTTTTCTCTCTCTCTCATTGGTATTTCTCGCCGATAGCCAACCAATTAAGTATGGATCCACGCAGGTCTTACGAGTTAAAACCCAGTCGCAATCGTGACGCGGGATCTGAAGTGGTTCTCTTCAAGTCCGTTATAAATAGAGGCAAAGTTTCTGGCTAATTTCACTCTCAATAGACGTGAAACCGGCTGGGATGGTGCCAAACTTAAATTGTTTATAAACGCAGATAAGAGGTTTCTCAGACATATTTTTATCCCTCATCCGTTTTTTATATATAAGTGATGCGCATTTCTTAAATGTTGTTTCATTATATTAAGAGCCCGACTCGCCCCGCGGATATCACCTGACTTAATAGATAATACAGCTCGTGGTCTGGTTTTGTGTATTCTGATTTAGAAATCAATAGAATACTCGATACCAATGAAACCTTGTTATATTTTTAAAAATTATAACAAAGTTTAAAGATAATTATTTTGAAATTACGTAACTCACTGAACGAAATGTCGGTGTCGTTCAAGTGAAGAATGCAGGAAATCTCACTTCACTGTGATTTGTCTGTGGTTTCGTCCAACTACCCCAACTAGTTTACCGGTGATGTACAGCTCAGGGTTCGAATTCCGGCTGGGCAGTAGTTTTTCAAAAATGGTTTCCCACTTTTACCTTCACCCAAATGTGGTTAAGTTTAAGCTAAAAACCCCCTTCCTCATTCCTTTTTAATTAGTGTACCTAAATACGGAAACCCCGGAACAGTAGTTAGACGTAGAGCAAACTATAAGTAGGCCTACAGGCCAATTTTCATAGGAAGGACCTTATCTGACAGCTAAAATAACTACTACATCTACTTTAATATATCCATACGTAAGGTCATGCTATCTGTAGTGTATCAAAACCTATAAAAATAACACTAATAGTAAAGTTAATTTTTCGATCTTTGGCCACAAAAAATACGTTTTTTCCCCTAAAAGGTTCTTCCTATTACAATTATATTGTATAATTTGTCACTAAAATTAGATGTTTAGTTGTGAGGTCTGCCTTGTTGTGTTGGGTTAGTTAGTCGGGGGCATACAACTCAATGGTGCAAATGGGATGAGGCTGATGGGGCATGTACCCTGGATGCCAAATTTATTCGCACTATTATTAACAATTGAAGGTTTGCGACTTAATTTAAAAAAGTTTTAAAATTTTTGTTCACATTAAAAGTGCCCTTAAAATTAACAATCGGGAAAAAGTTCCTAATAAATATTGTTTAATAAAATACACGCCTATGCTCCCCTCAGCCTCCAAAGAATAAAATTTGGCTGCCTGACTTGAGAAAAGGGGCCTAGTCTTGTCTAATGGACTGTTGATAGGAAGGTCGGGTCCAAATCTTGGCTGGATGTATAGATATGTTTTTTCCTAAATGGTTCCCTACTCTGTATTCTCACAAGCGCGGGCACATTCCCTCTAAACACATCTTTCCTCATATCCATGCAGGAGTGGTGAACATTGTGGATCTCTCTTCTCCTGTCAACAGACAGTAACGTATGAATTCAACTGTCACACTCTTGCAACTGTTTAGCAGCCTTATTTGCAGTTTGGCTCAACGCAGGGCACTTGCCAATAAAGAAACGGCCTGGAAAAGATCTGTTCTTTGAGTAGTACAAACTTGAATCAGAGTCCTTGGAAAATACAAATTTGAATCAAATTCATAATAGGGGATATTCTTTAGATAAAAATGTATGTTCTTTTCATGGTTCAGATTTGAAGCAGAACTTAAGCAGGACATAGATTTAGGAATACATTGTATGGTACTAACTTGAAGCAGGTTTCTAGGATTCAGACGGGAGACAAAATATATCTCCTTTGCATTAAATCCTCTTGAAAATGTCTAAATGTCACTGCATATCTTGATTAACATCAAAGGACACTCGAATGCCACGACAAACTGGTTGAAAAACACAGGTATACTTACCCTCGAAGGGCGATGTTGGACTCGTTTATTGGAGAAGTAATACGGGTATTATTGTGTATTATTATTTCACTTACCTTGTAAGGATATACAATTTCTCTGGTCTCCCTTCAAAAAACTCGCTAGAACCACAATCGTTTAGGAAGTGTTAGTTAACGCCGGCAGATGTCTCAACTACGTATGCTCGTCTAACAAGAGAATTATTTTATCTTTGACTCTTTTCTTAAAGGAGTTCGTTATTTATTTAATGTGATAGTTATAATTGGGGCTCGGATTTATATTTGCTTAAACCCAAAGAAATATGTATTTTATATGTGCTTAAATTTGCCAAAATATTTGATTAAAATATGTGCCTATACATTTTTATAAGGTAATATAACTAAATACAAAACAATATAAATCATGCAAAAATATAATTTAATTTATATAATTCATGTAAACATACCTACCTTAATGATTGCTGGCATAGTTTGACATTATATTCCACCATTACATTGGACAACAACCCACATCTTAAGTGTTTCAAATTTAAAAGATTGTGTTTTTAAATTGAGAAAAACTATGCTTCACTTCATATGAGGTTATGGGAGCATATTTAAAATTAGCAATATCTGACAGTGAGAATTGTTCTCCGTTGGGCTCTAACTGTCCGTTGCTACTCAACATTTCACTGAACTGTTTTAATGTATTGCAGCCAGGATTGGTATTAAGGACCAAGTATAACTTATTTAATGCATCCTTTGCACGTTCCCCAGGAGAGTCTTCTAAGCTTAACAACAGTTGTTCAATGTTTTGTATATTGGTCACTAAGGGCACATTTTGTCTCAAGTTTTTTAATGGTTTCGCTTAGGCACGAAAAGCTAGATTTAATGTAAATTAAGTATTTTTCAACAGTTCCTTGTAAGATTGCTTTATTTGCCTCATATGTAATCAGCGTCTTCCTCATCGAGCATTGTGATATTTCTTGAATTTGTCTGAGATTGTCTGCGTAGTATGTTGCAGCATATATCCAAGTTCCCCACTTTCTCCGTTGGGCTCTAACTGTCCGTTGCTACTCAACATTTCACTGAACTGTTTTAATGTATTGCAGCCAGGATTGGTATTAAGGACCAAGTATAACTTATTTAATGCATCCTTTGCACGTTCCCCAGGAGAGTCTTCTAAGCTTAACAACAGTTGTTCAATGTTTTGTATATTGGTCACTAAGGGCACATTTTGTCTCAAGTTTTTTAATGGTTTCGCTTAGGCACGAAAAGCTAGATTTAATGTAAATTAAGTATTTTTCAACAGTTCCTTGTAAGATTGCTTTATTTGCCTCATATGTAATCAGCGTCTTCCTCATCGAGCATTGTGATATTTCTTGAATTTGTCTGAGATTGTCTGCGTAGTATGTTGCAGCATATATCCAAGTTCCCCACCGGGTTAAAAAAGGCTGTGGTGGCAGTGATAAACCAGGTGCTTCTTGTTTAAACAATGACATTAGGTTTGGTGCTCCAAAAAAACCTTTACATTTGAAGTTACTCGATTCACTTCAGGATATAATGATCGCAGATTTTCTGCAACACGATGCACACCATGTGCCAAACATGTTAAATGAACCATCTTTGTGTGCAGTAGTTTAATCCCTTTCCCGCCTTTATCATGTAGGGTGCTGCAGTGGAGATAGGTGAGCACTGTCATATTGTATTCCATCGGGCCAGAGTAGCATAATTGAATCGTTGAATGTGTTTGCGATAGTTGAGTCCAGACACTCAGTAGTGAGCAGAAATGAAGACAATGGCTCACTCTTCAAATTAATAACATTAGCAATATAACGGCCTGTTCAATCTGTTGTCTCATCATTGCATATCCATACAGAATTGTCACCAATTTCTTTCTAAATTTTTAATATTGTGTCAGTATATATTTGCGGTAGGTAGTTTTCCCTTACAGTTGACTCACCTGGAATGCTTAGTTTTGTATATTTTTCCAAAGTTCCTTTAACACAGGATTTTGCACTTTATTAAGTGGAAAATCTGCTTCTACAAAAGCATGGCATATGTATTTGAAAAATATTGAGCAAGGCGATCATACAGTTTTCGACTCTCGAATGTTCACAAGTTGCTCTTTTGATGATTTTTTTCAACAACGCATTCTTTACATGCTTGGCTGTTTTATGCCGAGTGACTTGAGATCTCGTGTCGGCAGTGACGTTTTTTCCACAAATATTACAAAGTAAAATAACACCACCTGTCTTAAACATACCACCATATTCTCACACGTATCCATTTAAAGTAGCACACTTCAAAGTTTTTAGACGCATTCTAACTTCACAACTGCTATCTTGTCACTAAATTATTGATGAAAATAAATTATAATTTTACTAAACAGTTCAATTAGCACCTCACAATAAGTTTGTGAAAAGAATGCCTAAACAGCCTACTGTGCATTTGAGACGAATGGAAGCACCCTCTTCTCACTGACCATCTCCATCCACCTCTCCAATAAGCAACAAACCACCAGCTTAGGTAAATAATGAGCAGGAAGGTTATGCCAGCTTAAATTATTGTGACTCCTTCGAGTAAACAAAATGCAAGCTAACTACTAATAATAAGAACATCATAGAGAGTAGACACAATCTTTTCTTAAAAAACATGTTATTTGCTGTCAAAAGGTTAAATTTATATATATTTTTTTACTAAAATTAACAAATTATGTGTTTATAAAACATAACAAAGAAATATATATTTATTAACAAAAAATACAAAAATATTTGTTAAAAAAAATTAGATCAAAGCAATGAAAACTAAACAATTCGTGAAGATATATAGTCATGGGCATAAATTTGATAAGCATTTTTTAAATATGTAACTAAATATAAATACGAGCCTTAGTTATAATAATTACAAAGGGTTTTAATATTTTATGTATAATTATTTGATTATAAATTAATATAATTTCAAGTCCGAACGTTCCTTGGTAAGATTCATGCAAGATCGGAACTGATGTGTTATTATATTCGTTCCGATGCGTCTCTTTAAACAAATTAGGGAAAGTTTGAATACCATCTAGCATTCACAACCTTAGTTTACTTGGATGACAAATCAAAAAGGTACTAGAAATAATCTCTAATGAATTCCTACGCCAACAGCTGACATCTGCCACTCTGGATAGCTGTAATTAAAACAAATTGGTAATGTTTGAATGTGATAATTAACCACAGTAATTTAGGCCACTATTTTCATATATTTATTTGAGGTCGGGCACAAAGCTTATTTATAATTTTATTCCACATAAAAAAATTATTCACAGCACTTTCACAAAAACTCTAACGAATATAGTTCCAAAATGGCGGCTGACGAATTTAAACCATGTGATTGAACATGACAGAAACAAGTTCTTGACAATAATGCACCCGCGCATTGGTTAAATATATTTTATTCAGTTAAATATCTCGAAATACGATAAAATAATTTGTACTTTTAATTATGTTTAAAATATTGTTTCGAATCGGGTAAAAAGAAATTATTAAAAGTAATGAAATAGTGTAAGAAAATTTAAGTTTACGTTATTTTAAGTGTAAAATATAACGTGTAGTTAAAGAACATAACATTTATAACAAAACTGATCTTTTACAAGAGAGTTGGCAACCCAAAACCTAAACATATGATTTTCGAATTTTCATCCAGGTAAAAACCTATTAGGAATATACCTTAATTAAACCAACATCGTCTATAATCAGTTCTGTTGATTGTTATTGTCGGTATATTTTGATTATATCTCGTTAGTTATGATAACACTTATTTGAATTTTTAAATATTAAGAGCTATTTACTGCCGTTTCTGAATTTATAAATCCACATTTATAGTTATTGTTTAAGTTAGTGTAATTATCTGATTGAATGAACATTTTTTTTTAGAGAAGGTGAGCTATAATGAAAACGGGGTTTGCAAAATGAGACGGTTTAAAGCGATATGTTTTTTATGTGCGAATAAATAAATAAAAAGTGAATAAACACCCGAACGAAGCCGTTTAATCCTAAATAAGACCAAACAAACCTTGTAAAGCTCACTCTGAAGCGTGATATATGCTCGGCTAGCGTATGTGACTATGAAGAAGTTAGGGGATGTTATCTATGTGGACTCGTGCCGAAATCTCTCCTAGATAATGTGAGCTGTCTTGGAGGGTTGCGGCAAAATCCCACTTAATGGTTTCCCAGGAAGAGAACAGATTCGAAGATTTGACCTCGAGAAAAGCGGCATTGTTGTATATAATGAGATCACGGTGTATAGGGTACTAGTAGAATTCTTTATTTGTTCTAAGGTCTACCTACAGTTGTAGAGGAGGGGGCTATTTGGGGAATTACGGTATTTAAAGGGTGCAGAGGAGCCGGTATGCGGGAGGATCTGGAGAGGCGATGTAAGAAGCAATGAGTGGAGGAGGAAATAGAAAGTGCGCTGAAGAGTTGTAACAACAGTTCTTGGATCTGAGGTGGAGGGAGATGTTCTTGTTTGCTTGCCTTGGGTCCAGAGTCTGACTGGACTGAACAATAAGGGGTGGAGGTGGTTGATAGGGTAAAGGTTAGGGATGGTCAGGGAAGCAGCTAGTTTATTTGGTTCATAAAGAATGACTAGTCAGCTAATTACGATACGTCTTTTTGCAAATTTCCCCAACCATTACCACAACACATTCCGCTGTATGTATTATCGAACCCTTTCTATATTGATATCCCTAGCTACACAGAGCTTACATACATTTAAATGATTTTACATGGTGTCATTTGTACCACGGATGTTGATTACATATTTATTTGATAACTTCTCTTCTCCAATTTTGGAAAACACGACAAATTCTTGGGGGTAGAGTTCCTTCTAGTGAAAATATCGTGTCCAACATTCCTAGTGTTGATGGGAAGCTTCGAGCTCGCTGGTTCAGTCGAGAAGAGAGGAACTGGTACGTGGGCGCCTCTAGTATCGTGGAGAGAGGAACTGGTACGTGGGAGTCTAGTGTCGTGCGTGGAGAGAGGAACTGGTACGTGGGCGCCTCTAGTGTCGTGCGTGGAGAGAGGAACTGGTACATGGGCACCTCTAGTGTCGTGGAGAGAGGAACTGGTACGTGGGCGCCTCTAGTATCGTGGAGAGAGGAACTGGTACGTGGGCGTCTCTCGTGTCGTGGAGAGGCGCTCTGGGGTCTTAACAAGGATTTCCGCAATTTACACTCAAGTTTTAAAATAACACTATCAACAATTTTATGGCAAGCGTTGGCCCTTTGTAGTATCTCACTATATTTTTACGCTTTTTCTACCTTTCTTTATTTTAAGTATTTTTTCTGATCCGTTGGAGGTGGATTTTCTGCTACATCCATTCATACTGAGAAAGATACATTTTCTGAGTTCACATCTTACTAATTTAAGTGAACATCATATTACACAAATTATTACTTAATAATTATTTGCCAAAAAAACTCCGTGGTGGGGTTTAACTGACTCGTCCCCATTCTGAAGATACTGATGCAAAATCCATGAGCTTGTTAATAATAGTGTTTAAAATTATTTTGTGGATTTTATTAATTTAATTAAATAAAAATATTTTTACTTTTAGATTCACACTGAAACTATTTAAAAAAATCAACCAACACATGTATTTTGAACTTTAATAATAATTTGACACACATTACTGTTTCATCTTCATCATCAAGGCAGCTTCGATTATAGCATTGTAATGCGTATGTTTGTGATCTCATCACCGAATCCAAATGTAATTACATTAATTTTCCAAACTATTCTGCAATAAAAATATAAACAAAATTCACAAATTTAAATTACTCAAGTAACCCTATCTTCCCAATATGTAGTATATATCTCAGTGTACCTTAGTGATAATCTCCTAGTATTCCAGTCCTGTTGTATCATTATTGAGCTATGGGAAGAATTAGCCGGCGTCTCACAGATGAGACCTGTGATTTATCTAGTACATACATTTTAGTTAATGCTAGGTTCTCAAGTATGTGCTTTCACAATAGTCGCTTCATGTGTCCTCACTAGCGCCACTAATGTCTTAACACTGTACTCTCTCTTATTTACTTATTGGAGCCATACGTTTCGTAACACCTACCGCTCCAATAATGTTCTAACATTATTTAAATCAGTTGTATTCAACCTGCAAATACATCTTAGGGGGTACGTAAAATTTAATCTAGATTATAGAATATGTATAACTTGCATTACAACGTTGAAGAGAGTTTATAAAAATGAATGAGTGAATAAAAATGTTTGAATACTACTAGTTTTATCTACTTCAAGAGTGATTCAATATATAAAAAAACTGTTAGTTGATTTCACCCGGAGTAACCGCAGGTACAAAATAAATCCCTCCTATTTAAAAAAATATCCATTCCTGCCTTGGCACGTTGTTTTAGTGTGTCTGGATAGTGTGCGAGCTGGCGCTAACCACTCTGTCACGAGGGAGGCAGGAGAAAGTAAAGAACTTATCAACATTAAGTTATATAACAGGCGCCAGAAGATTGGGAGGGATTAGTGTCAGAGTGGTTCAAGTCACAGCTATCGCTTAGCGGTAGGCATTTCGCCTCGTGTTTGTTTTTAAATTAGAATAAGCTGCTAATTGATTACACGAGTATTAAATGCAATACCAGACAGAGATGTGTCAAGTCCACAATTTGGATTCACAAGCAAGATGGATTATCTTTTTATTGTTTTATGTTGGGCACTATAGTTATATTGTATGACTAAAATTGTGTGTAAATTCACCATTAAACCAAATATGGTTTTGAAATGTGCTATAGTTATTAACATTTAGGATACAAATATTCCTAATGCGTCGTCAATTTCTATTTTACTTAATTCATTGTCAATTTGTTTGCTTGGCATCAAAATTGATTTTACTGGTATCTTTATTTCAGGTGACCTGGCGGCTTAGGGTAAAAGGTGTTGGACTTCTGTTATGGGTGTCCGGGGTTCAATCCTCTGTCCCTGTACAAATTTATCTGATTGACAAACCCTTCCTTCACCTCTGACAAGACTTGTATTAATCACAACTTTTGAATGTGTGGAATACCAGGCCTCCACCGTGGTTTGGATCCCATGTTAAACTGTAGGTCCTCCATTTTATCTCACAATCACCCTACCATTACACATTAGCGTAATTTCATATAACCCGAACGGATAGTAAGACGCGGTGCTAATAATAATAATGATAATAATAATAATAACTTTATTTCATATGGTTTTAGTTTTTGGTGCTTTGACGCACGCAAACTTTAGCTATAAAACATTAGCTTGTCATTGAAATACATACTTGGCTATATGCATATATATACTTATATTATAGGGAGGGCTAAGATGTTTATATTCTAAAAATAACTTATTGTGTGTGCAGAAGCTTAAAAATTCCCTAAAAGATGCTCGAAAATATAATGAAGGCATTTTAACTTGTAGGCTATACCCCAGCTATGTTCATGTATTCACACGTCAACTCATGTGATCTGCAACTGTCAGTTTTGTTAGATTGCTAAGAATATGACTTGTAACACTAAATTAGTATTATCAATGTAGACCGCGAACAAAATACTGGATGCTTGTATTTTCTAAAAGGATTCGAACATAGTGGAACCAATTAAGTTACAGTCTTATTTTCAAATGAAGGCCATTATTTGAAAACTGGAAACTCCTGTTGTCACAATTATCATTGTAATTAGACTGACGACTGACGAATCTAAACAATATGATTGAACATAA